>JAJIBD010005979.1:0-33507 GCA_021461705.1 Cryptotis parvus
GAAACTCCATCAACGGGAACCGAGGCAAACTGCCTTGGTTTCACCCCAGACCCCTTGGGCCCTGCGCCTCTGGGAACATCCCAAAACTCAAAAACACGCAAAATGCGCTAACCCTCTTACTACCTATCTTGCATGAGGTACCAGTGAACCTTGGTTCCTACATCCTTGCTACCCACCCAAACTCTGCAAACAGACCAGACACCTACTAACTGTACTATCCTGTCATCCAAGACCCCACATTTGCAACCTACAATAGTCATAATGGTAAGGCAACACAAAGTTCCATCCAGCTCTGTGAGTGAAGTCACTAGTCCAGATGAGCCAAGCAATATCAATGAGTTGTATAACCTCTCTGATAAGGAATTTTGGAAAAGAAATGTTAAGGAGTCATAAGGAATTCAAAGAAGCAATGGAATGCAAACTCAATAAAATACAAGAGGACATGATAGAAGAAGTGAGGAAAATGCAAATGGAAATGACATATATTAAAAAATGAGGTAAATGAAATGAAAAACACAGTGGAAAGCCATCATAGCAGAATAATAGCTACTGAAGAAAGAATTAGTGATCTCGAAGAAGCGTTCCAAAGATTCTCTACACAACACCAGAAGATAGAGAAAAAGACTCACAATTACCGAACAGACAACAAGAGATAATCGGGATGAAGCCAGAAGAAACAACATACGGATCATTGGGGTCCCAGAAGGGCAAGAAGAAAACCCTGATGAAGAAGAAACTGTCAAAGCCATCATTGCTGAGAAGTTCCCGGAACTAAAAAACACTTGCCTCAAGATCCAGGAGGCCCGTAGGATACCTGCTAAAAAGAAACCCCAACAAGAATACTCCAAGACACATCTTAATTAAAATGACAAAAACTATAGATAGAGATAGAATACTGAAAGCAGCAAGATCAAAGAAGGAAATCACGTACAAAGGAACATCTCTAAGATTTACAGCAGACTTCTCTGATGAAACACTCCGAGCCCGAAAACAATGGTGGGATATTGTGAAAAGGCTGAATGAACTGCAGGCCTCACCAAGAATTCCTTACCCGCCAGACTCACATTCAGATATGAAGGAAAGATACACAACTTCATGGATAAGCAACAACTCAGGAACTTCATGGACTCAAAACCAACTTTAAAAGAAGGACTGAAGGGTCTACTGTAATCTGACCAAACCCATAAGCACAACAAGCACAAACAGAAAGATGGCACAAAATCCGATGACAATAATCTCTCTCAATGTCAATGGTCTAAATTGCACCAATTAAGAGACACAGAGTAACAAAATGGATTAAAAAATTGAACCCAACATTCTGCTGTCTACAAGAAACGCATCTGAATAATCAGAACAAACACAGACTCAAAGTCAAAGGTTGGAAGACCATTCTCCATGCAAACAACTCCTCCAAAAGGCTGGTGTGGCCATATTAGTATCAGATAATATAGACTTCAGGCTGAAAAAGGTTAGAAGGGACAACGAAGGCCATTTCTTATTACCTTAAGGGGTATGTACACCAGGAAGAAATTACACTACTAAACATATATGCACCCAACGAGGGGCCAGCAAAATACATAAAACAACTGCTAAGAGACCTCAAAGAAGACATTAACAGTAGCACAATAATAGTTGGAGACTTCAACACTGCTCTATCAACGATGGATAGATCAACAAGACTGAAACTCACCAAGGAAATATTGGCCCTGAAGGAAGAAATGGAAGAAAGAGAGCTAGTAGATATATACAGGGCTTTTCATGCCAAAAAAGATGAATACACATTTTTCTCTAGTGCACATGGAACATTCTCCAAGATAGACCACATGCTGAGCCACAAAAGCATACCTCAATAAAATTAAAAAGATAGAAATTGTGTGTCAGCTATCTTTTCAGACCATGATGCACTGAAAATGGAAGTTAACTGTACACAGAAACAGGGAGTCAAACCAAACACCTGGAAACTGAACAGCTCACTCCTGAACAACAAATGGGTCATAGAAGAAATCAAACAGGAAATCCAAAGATTTCTGGAAACAAATGAAAATGAAGACACCAACTATAAGAACTTGTGGGACACGGCAAAAGCCGTGTTAAGAGGGGAAGTTTATAGCTCTGCAAGCATTCATCAGGAAACAAGAAAGGGCCCACATAAATAACCTGACTACACAGCTGAAGACATTAGAGAAAGACCAACAAAAGGAGCCCAACCCAGGCAGAAAAAAAGGAAATAATAAAACTTAGAGAGGAAATCAATGAGTTGGAAACCAAAAAAAACAATCCAAAAGATTAATGAAACCAAGAGCTGTTTTTTTGAAAAAAATAAACAAGATTGACAAACCATTGGCAAGACTTGTAAGGACAGGGAAAGAGAGAACCCAAATAAACAGAATCAGAAATAAAAATGGTGACATCACAACAGAAACCACAGAAATCCAAAAGATCATCAGAGATTACTTTGAGAGCCTGTATGCCGTGAAACATGAGAATCTAGAAGAAATGGATCAATTCCTGAAGTCCTATAACCCCCCACGGCTGAAACAAGAAGACCTCCAATACCTGAATAAGCCTATCACCATTGAGGAAATAGAAACAGTAATTAAAAGTCTTCCCAAACACAAAAGCCCAGGTCCAGACGGATTCCCTAGTGAACTCTACCAAACCTTTAAGGAGGACCTACTGCCTGTCCTGTTCAAGCTCTTCCAGGAAATAGAAGAAACAGAAACACTCCCAAACAGCTTCTACGAGGCACATATCACCCTGATACCCAAAGCAGGGAGAGACAACACAAAGAAAGAAAACTACAGACCAATATCCCTGATGAACACGGATGCTAAGATCTTCAACAAAATACTAGCAAACAGAATCCAAAGACTCATCAAGAAGATTATACATCATGACCAAGTAGGATTCATCCCGGGTATGCAAGGATGGTTCAACATCCGCAAGTCAATCAACATAATACATCATATCAATAAGAAAAAAATAAAAACCATATGATCCTATCAATAGACGCAGAGAAAGCATTTGACAAGATCCAGCACCCGTTCATGATTAAAACCCCCCAGAAAATGGGAATTGAAGGGACTTTCCTCAAGATAGTTACAGCCATCTACCAAAAGCCCACAGCGAGAATCATTCTCAATGGGGAAAATTTGAAAGCCTTCCCCTGAGATCAGGGACAAGACAAGGTTGCCCACTCTCACCTCTTTTATTCAATATAGTACTGGAAGTACTTGCCATAGCAATCAGAGAAGAAAAGGACATCAAGGGCATCCAGATAGGCAAGGAAGAAGTCAAGCTATCATTATTTGCAGATGACATGATATTATACCTAGAGAACCCTAAACTCTCTACCAAAAAACTCCTAGAAACAATAGACACATATAGTAGAGTGGCAGGATACAAAATCAACACGCAAAAGTCGGTGGCTTTCCTATATACAAATAATGAAAGAGAAGAAAGGGATATTAAGGAAACAATTCCATTCACAATTGTGCCACAGAAAATCAAATACCTAGGAATCAACTTACCCAAGTGTGTAAAGGACCTGTACAAAAGAAAACTACAAGACACTGCTCCAAGAGATAAAAGAGGACACAAGGAAATGGAAACATATTCCCTGCTCATGGATGGGGAGAATCAACATTGTCAAAATGGTATTACTCCCTAGAGCTCTGTACAGATTCAATGCAGTCCCTATAAGGATACCCATGACATTCTTCAAAGAAATTGACCAAACAATCCTGAAATTTGTATGGAACGATAAACCCCCAAGGATAGCTAAAGCAATCCTCGGGAAAAAGAAGATGGGGGCATCACCTTACCCAACTACAAACTGTACTACAAGGCAGTAGTAATTAAAACAGCATGGTATTGGAATAAAAACAGACCCGTGGACCTATGGAATAGAATTGAGTATCCTGACACCCAACCTCAAACACATGATCACTTAATCTTTGATAAAGGTGCAACGAGTCTAAAATGGAGTAAGGAAAGCCTCTTCAATAAGTGGTGTTGGGAAAACTGGGCAGCGACATGTGAAAAAAATGAATTTGGACCTGTGTCTAACACCATGCACAACAATCAGATCAAAGTGGATTAAAGATCTCAATATCAGACTTGAATCCATAAAGTACATTGAAGAAAATATAGGAAAAAACCCTCCACGACATTGAAGCTAAAGGCATCTTCAATGGTGAACCATAACTAACAAAGCAACTAGAAGAAAAGATAACCATATGGGACTACATGAAACTAAAAAGCTTCTGCACCTCAAAAGAAACAGTGACTAAGATACAAAAGCAGTCCACAGAATGGGAAAGAATATTCACCCAATACCCATCTGATAAGGGGTTAATATCCAGGATATATCAGGCACTGGTAGAACTTTACAAGAAGGAAAACAAACAACCCCATCAAAAAATGGGGACAAGAAATGAACAGAAACTTCAGCAAGGAAGAAATTCGAATGGCCAAAAAACATATGAAAAATGCTCATCATCACTAATCATCAGAGAGATGCAAATCAAAACAACAATGAGATACCACTTTACACCACAGAGACTGGCACATATTCAAAAGAACAAGAACAACAAGTGCTGGTGTGGGGAAAAGGGGACACTCACCCATTGTTGGTGGGAATGCCGGCTGGTACAGCCTTTCTGGAAAACAATATGGACATTCCTCCAAAGACTAGAAATTGAACTCCCATTTGACCCAGCCATACCACTCCTGGGAATCTACACTGGGAAGCCAAAAATACGCAGCGGAAACACCATCCCTACTTTTATGTTCATAGCAGCATTATTCACAATAGCCAGAATCTGGAAGCAACCAGAGTGCCCGAAAATCGATGACTGGATAAAAAGCTTTGGTACATCTACACAATGGAATACTATGCAGCTGTTAGGAAAAATGAAGTTATAAAATTTGCCTACAAATGGATGGACATGGAGAAGATTATGTTGAGCTGAAATTAGCCAGAAGGAGAGAGACAGATACAGAATGACTGCATTTATCTACATAACATAAATGTATAGGTACATATTATGATACCAATATCCAAGGTCAAGTGAAACATACATCAGGAGGTCCTGTGAAAGGTGGAAATTATCACAAACGTGTGGGAGTCAGATGCTAGGTAAGACAGAAAATGGAACAGTGTGCTAACAATTGTTGAGGGTACTTATGCCAACCTAGAACTGAGCATTAAATAGAGGCAAAAAGATACACATGACAACCCTTTAATGTATGTTCTGTAATCCATAGTCTGGAGGGGAAGGAAAAGAGAAAGAGAGAGAAATGGAAAGAAATAAAGAACCTGCCATGGAGGAGGGCTGGGGGAGGGGGGGGAGGGGAACCGGGGACGTTGGTGGTGGGAGATGGGCACTGGTGGCGGGATGGGTGCTGCAACACTGTATGACCAAAACCCAAATATGAACTTTTTAATTGTATAACTTTGTAATTGTAAAAATAAAAAATCAAAAAAAATCGATGAATAACGGGATTCAAGTGATCAAGTGAAGTTTTAAATCACTCGGTCTGTGATCATTTGTTATAACAATAGTAGGAAACTAATGTATCCATAATTCTGAAATATAGCACTAATCTGCAGAAATTCCTGGGTGTATTTGCTAATAAACATATTTACATTTTAGGGGTTGGAGAGATAGTACTGCAGGTACTATCAAAAGGCATTTGCCTTGTACTGCAGTACTGCAGGTACTACAAAGGGCATTTGCCTTGCAAGTAGGAGTGATTCCTGAGCACTGTCAATATGGCCCATAAACAAAAACAAAAGATGGTATAGATACTAATAAAATAATTGTTTATTCTCAAAAAGAAGTTTAAATTCACTAAAACAGCAAAAACATTTTAAAAAGGAGAGAGGGTAGATAAGGCAGAAATAGAAAATCTTGTGTATGGAGCAAATCTTTATTGACTGATGGTATTTATATTTTTTGTGTCATTTTCTTTGCACTTCTGATTACTTTAAAATGTTCATACCAAATTTTCAAAGCATACTAAAATAACTTTAAGAGGCACCTAAGCAAAGCCATGGCTTTTATTGATCAAATATGTTGTATTTCTTCATCTAGAATGAAATGCAAATAAACATTACCACAATCAGAGGTTGGTTTAGATAGAGAAGGGAACATGTGTGAATAAATGTCTAAAAGTTCTGATGCTAACATAGAACTGAGCATTAAATACAGACAAAAAAATGCAGATGATGGCTTCTAAGTGTACGTGAGTGCAACCCACAATGTGTGTGGAGAAGGAGGAGAGAGAGAGGGAGAGGGGAGAGGAGATAAAGAACCTGCCATTTAGGCAGGATGTGGGAGGGGAGGAATTGGGGACATGGGTGGTGGCTGGGGGCACTGGTGGAGGGCGGGGTGCTGGAACACTGTGTGACCGAAACCCCCCAAGCGTGAACAGCATTGTAATTGTATATCTCACGGTGGTATAATAAAATGTCAAAAAAAAAAACATTTAGTCCAAAAATTTTTTGGTATTGGTATCTTTCCACTGAAGATTATAAATGAAAAAATTTTATTAAAGTTTAATTATTTTCTTCCTATTTTAAAATAAATGCAATGTTCTTTGTCTCTACTGGGAGAATTATGTGGACACTTTGATTCTGCTCAGTATAAGGAAACATTCCTCGTGATGACAGTAGAACTGCTAAAATACAAAATATTGACAAAAACTAATGTTATATAAAATATTATGTAGCACATGAAAAAACCTATTTCTGGGTGAACGAAATAATTGTCCATGACAGCATTGGATATATACAATTTCCAAACAGTGAGGCACTAGAAATAACAGGAAATAAAGTTATAGAGGAATCAGAAATATGTCTCATAACTCACTCAAACTTTTAGCACTTCAAATAATCACACTTTTGCTAGTATGTGAAATTAAAATTTCATCCAAATCAGATGATATGTGTAGTATTTGAAAGTGTTTCTTTTTTCAAAAAGAACCATAAGACATCAATATGATACTGAAGAACAAAGAATAAAAAATTTTCCCCCCAAATTGGATGAATTTTATTTCTTCTTTGAGGCTATAAAGTAGTGTAGTCAATATTGCCAGCTATGAGAGATATATCTTATTATTGTACTAATCAGCTAGTCAATTTACTTATAGATTGAGAAATGAAGGGATGTTTACATCCTCTCTGTTCGCACAAAGGTTACTTCATGAATGCAGAGCTGTCCTTGTGGGTCAGTTCGAAGAATTAATTCAGTTTAAATAAAAGAGAACACAATCTGGAATGTTGTGTGTGTGTGTGTCTTGTGTGACTATAACTCTGAGACTTTTAGTGCCTATGTAATTTTAGTATCTGCTCTTTATTTTTTCGTCTCTGCTTTATCTAGTTTTTCCTTTCCCCATATCAATTAGCTGAAACCTTTTTTCTGAGAATGCAGAGCATCTTTCTAAAAAAGTGAATATTTCATGCCCTCATGGAAATCTTGTCACCTTGATATCACAGGTGAAATCAAGAAAAGTTGACCACAGAATCTATGGTTCTGGCCGTTGTTGACACTTATTCTCTAAAAATACTTTCCATTCTTACAGATACCTGTATTACAGTGCAAATTAAGAAACATGTGACTATGAGCCCCGCAGTCACCATTACTAGCAATGCCAGAGAAGAGACAGGCCAGAAACACAGCTGCAGCTGGCTCCTACCCACATGAGCAGCCCACAGAGCAATAAGATGGCAAAACTGGCCTGCGTCCCTGACCGAGATCAGCACAGCTCCTAGGGCCAGCAGACACGTGGGCTGCTGTGACCACACAGGCTACCTCCCTCCACCTCCAGTGACCCAGCGGAGTGTGGCTACAAGTCCCGCAGTTGAAATTTCCAGCAATGCTGGAGAAGAGACTAGCCAGATGCACAGCTGTGCCAGGCTTAGGTAATAATCATGTTTAGGGCCAGATCCTTCCCAGTGTCTTGCCCATATATACATTGTAATGATAATTGTAGCTGCAGCAGACTGGGGGCTGATGTGGAATGGGGGAGTGGGTGGTTGGCCTTGGCCTATGGCGGTCATAGGGATGCAATGGTGGTGGGGCATTGGTGGTGGGAATGGGGCACTGATGGAGGGATGGGTGCTGGAACACTGCATGATTAAGACCCAATTATGAACATCTTTTAATTGTATATCTCATGGTGGTATAATAATCACTTGTATCACTTGTCCCATTGCTCATCTATTTCCTTGAGTGGGCGCCAGTAACATCTCCTTTTGTCCCTGTTCACATTCTATGATAGCCCAAGGGCCTCTGCTTGCCTCAGAAACATGAAGACCCTCAAGCCATTCCTTCAGGTCATGGGAATGAGGTATATTATTATTACTGGTTTTGGCATATCAAATACTACATGGGTAGCTTGCCAGGCTCTGCTGTGTGGGCGCTCAAAGGTTTTGCATTTACTAATTTACTGCAGCTGCACTGAAATGAGGAGAGCCAGTAGCAGCTCCATCTGTAACTGTGAAATAGGCTACTCTCTAGGGTGGGGTTCTGACGACCTGGGCTTTAGATTGGCTTCTCTCTTGGGTGGAGCTCTGACAAGCTGTGGAATCCAGACATTGAAAATGGCTGCCATCATGGTACAGGGGTTCCTTTGGCTTCTTCCGAGGCTCTGAGAGACTGTCCTTGGGGGATCTGCGAGCCATAACTCTGCTCTTTGTTCCAACTTGATGATCACTTCTGGTTTGGTGAGTGAATGTCCCAGTGACACCAGGTGTCTGTAGGTTTCCAGCATCACATCCTGGTACAGGGTCTGCTGCTCTTCATCCAGGTGTTGCCACTCTTCCCAAGAGAAGTCCACAGCCAAATCCTCAAACACCACTATCCTTTTTACAGATGAACTTGTTCTACAGTGTAGCTCTGACACGTTGGGTCTATGTGACTGGTGAGAGAGCCAGCCATTGTGCACTGAGTAAGGACGAGGCAGCCTCTGAAACATTCTCTCATCTTGGTTTGTGACTGATGGGCTGGAACTCACCTGTTTCCTTCAGCTCTGAGGAAAGCATTTGGGTCAAGACAAAACAGTGCCCTCAACTGGAACTTAACAAAAGAATTGTGATATACCAATAAAATTTTTTAAAAAAAGAAAAAAGAAACATGACACATTTTATCTGAGACCTAAAGACATTTTATGTTTAAATAACTTAAGAAAAACTGTTCCTTAAAACAAATTCAGCAGTTGTATAACATCAGCAATTACTAGTTGATCTTTTTTATACTTTCATCACCACAAACAAGATTTTTCCGTATATTTGATCTAAGCAGTGTGAGAACTTGGCTCTAATTTTCTTTGATGGAGAAGGAAAACAGCTGGTACCCATTATGAATATTATATACCTTCAAATGCTGCAAGACTATTATTAGGTTACCTTTCTTCTCTACTCCAAGATAAGCAATTCCAATGTCTTTAGCTCTTTCTTATAAATTTCATTTACAACCCTCTCATCAACACACTTAGCCTCCAAATTTCAGAGTTTTTTTTAGATGTGGAACCCCAAACTGGGAAGAACTTTCTTATAAAAATTTGACAAGTGCTGAGTTGGAGAAAATACCATCTACTTATCCTTCTGTCTATTTAGAGGCATATGATCATGGAGAGGCAGCCATCATAGACCAGAGATGGTGGATGTATTTTGGTACTAAGAGCATGAACATCAAAAAAGGGAGGAAGTATGTCTGTTTTGCCATATATTCTCAGCTCCAACAAGACTACACCTAAAGGCTTGCTTAAGATTTGTCTAAAGTCAAATCATCGAATACTATGCAGCTGTTAGGAAAAATGAAGTTATAAAATTTGCCTACAAATGGATGGACATGGAGAACATTATGTTGGAGCGAAATTAGCCAGAAGGAGAGAGACAGTTACAGAATGACTGCATTTATCTGCATAACATAAATATATAGGTACATATTATGATACCAATATCCAAGGTCAAGTGAAACATACATCAGGAGGTCCTGTCAGAGGTGGAAATTATCACAAACGTGTGGGAGTCAGAGGCTAGGTAAGACAGAAAATGGAACAGTGTGCTAACAATTGTGAGGGTACTAATGCCAACCTAGAACTGAGCATTAAATAGAGGCAAAAGGATACACATGACAACCCTTTAATGTATGTTTTGTAATCCATAGTCTGGAGAGGAAGGAAAAGAGAAAGATAGAGAAATGGAAAGAAATAAAGAACCTGCCATGGAGGAGGGCTGGGGGGAGGGGGAGGGAACCGGGGACGTTGGTGGTGGGAGATGGGCACTGGTGGCGGGATGGGTGCTGCTACACTGTACGACCAAAACCCAAATATGAACTTTTTAATTGTATATCTTTGTAATTGTAAAAATAAAAAAAAATTAAAAAAAAAAAGTCAAATCATCGAAAACATTTGGTCTGAATTAAACACATAAGCGTTCCAGTAAATCAGAGTCATGATCTTAAAAATCATTTGTTCTCACATGATTGATGTTGATTGCCAAATCCACTCCCACTACTGTGAAATTAAAATTCCATCTAAATCACATGATATTTAGATGTGTATGTCCCGTATATGTATTTGTGCGTGTGTGTCTGACTCAGAGATACAGAAGTGATCTTCCCTATTCACTTGTCTTTTGCTAGTCTTAAATGCAGATAGTTTCTATATGAACATTTATCCACTAATTATTTTTATTTTACAAAAGAAGCTTGGTTGTCTCACATTAGAAAATTTTCCATAGTTTAAAGGAGGAAGCTTATAACATTTCTTTTTTAAGTATTCTACTGATGGCTCTGATTGTCTTTTTTCACTGTTTCACTTTGTTTCCCCCTTTCACTTCATTTTCCTTTCTGTTTTCTTCCTTTCATTCACTGTATCAAAAACATACAAACATCAAATGAAGCAAAAAATATTAGTAAAAATGAGAGGGTGGGAGGTGAGAAAAAATCAAACTAAGGATAGAGAAATTACAATGTTCACATTTGAAACGTCCCAGAGGAATGATGGCTTCAGGACTACATAAACTCTAAATTGTGAAGCCTTAGATAGGACAGGAAATCAGACTGGTTATCAAGAAATACAGAACCTCACATTCACGTTGCAACAGCTCAAAATCTAAGAAGCTTTTATTTCTAAGGTAACTTATGATTGTGTGTTCTCAAATGTTAAGTCATGTGATCCATTTTTTTTCAGGTGATAATTTTAAATTTTAATTATATGATTGTTGTAAGTGTGGATTCAGCTGGCTGTGAATCAGATATCAGTTTTTTTTCCTTTTTGGGTCACACCCGGCGATGCTCCTGGGTGCAGGGGCTACTCCTGGCTCTGCAGTCAGGAATTCCTCCTGGCGGTGCTTGGGGACCATATGGGATGCCGGGATCGAACCCAGGCAAGCAGAGGCCGGCCGCTGGGCTATCGCCTCCAGCCCTGATTGTTGTACTTGATTGGTAAAGTGAAAGTGATATGAGGGATTTGATACAAATATGCATATAACAGTGTGTGAGAAATTAATTTAGATTTGCTCATACTCCAGTTTCTCCCAGTAATTAAAGGCAGCATGAAGAATCATAGTGCAAAGTTAATAGAAAATATTATTGGAATTTCTTTTTTATTATACCACCGAGAGACATACAATTACAAAGGCGTTCATAATTGGTTCTTGGTAATACAGTGTTCCAGCACCCATCCCTCCACCAGTGCCCCATTCCCACCACCAATGTACCCCTCCCCTCCCCCCCCCAGGCTGCCTTAATAGCAGGTACCCCAGTTTCCTCTCTTTCTCTCTCTGTTTCTCTCTCTGTCTCTGCATCTCTCTCCCTCTTCTTTTACACATTGTGAGTAGCCCTGCAGATATTTAGAGTTTATCATTTAAGTCTCTTTGTGTATATTCAATGTTGAGTTCTAGTCTGACATTACCATTTCCCACACTTAGTAAAACACTGGTATCTATTTATATCCTATTAATGAATGCAGTCATTCTATATCTGTCCTCTTCCTTCCTTCTAATTTCACTCAACATGATAGTCTCCATGTCCATCCATTTGCAGGTAAATTTCATAGTTTTGTCTTTTCTGACAGCTGCATAGTATTCCATAGTGTAGATGTACCACAGTTTCTTTAGCCAGTCCTCTGTTCTAGGGCACTTAGATTGTTTCCAGATTCTAGCTATCATGAATAGTGCAGTGATGAATAACAAAGTACAGACAGTGTTTCTGCCATGTGTTTTTGGGTTTCTAGGGTATATTCCCAGAAGTGGTATTGCTGGATCAAATGGGAACTCAATATCTAGCTTACGGAGGAATGTCCATATTGTTTTCCAAAAGGGCTGGACCAGCCGGCACTCCCACCAACAGTGGATGAGAGTCCCTTTTCCCCCACATCCATGCCAGCACCGGTTGTTCTTGCTGTTCTGGATGTGTGCCAGTCTCTGTGGTGTGAGATGGTACCTCATTGTTGTTTTGATTTGCATCTCCCTGATGATTAATGATGAAGAGCACTTTTTCCATATGTCTCTTGGCCATTCGAACTTCTTTTTGGAAGTTTCTGTTCATTTCTTCTCCCCACTTTTTGATGGAGTTGGCTGTTTTTTTCTTGTGAAGTGCTACCAGTGCCTGATATATCCTGGATATTAACCCCTTGTCAGATGGGTTTTGGGTGAATATTCTTTTCCACTCTGTGAATTGTCTTTTGTATCTTGGTCACCATTTTTTTTGAGGTGCAGAAACTTTTCAATTTTATATAATCCCATTTGTTTATCTTTGCTTCCATTTGCCTGGTCAGTAGTGTTTCATCTTTGAAGATACTTTTAGTTTCAATGTCGTAGAGTGTTTTTCCTATATTTTCTTTGGCGTATCTTATAAATTCATGTCTGATGTTGAGATCTATAATCCATTTTGATCTGTCTTTTGTGCATGGTGTTACAAGGAGGTTTAAGTTCATTTTTTTACACATAGCTGCCCAGTTTTTCCAGCACAATTTGTTGAAGAGGCTTTCCTTGTTCCACTTAATATCTTTTGTTCCTTTATCAAAGATTAAGTGGTTGTATATTTGAGAGGGTGTTTCAGGATTTTCAGTCCTATTCCATAGGTCAGTGGGTATCTCAATACCAATACCACACTGTCTTAATTACAACTGCTTTATAGTAAAGTTTGAGGTTGGGGAAAGTGATACCTCCCATCTTCTTTTTCCCAAGGATTGTTTTAGCTATTTATGGGGGTTTATTATTCCATACAAATTTCAGCAGTATTTGTTCAATTTCTTTGAAGAACATCATGGGTATCTTTATAGAGACTGCATTGAATCTGTATAAAGCTCTAGGGAGTATTACCATTTTGATAATGTTAATCCTTCCAATCCATGAGCAGGGAATGTGTCTCCATTTCCTCAGGTCCTCTTTAATTTCCTGAAGTAATGTTTTGTAGTCTTTTATATAGAGATCCTTTACATTTTTTGTCAAACTGATCCCTAGGTATTTGATTTTCTGTGGTGCAACTGTGAATGGGATAGTTTCTTTAATGTCCCTTTCTTCTCTTTCATTGTTTGTGTATAGGGAAGACCATTGACTTTTGGGTATTGATTTTGTACCCTGCCACTCTACTATAGGAATCTATTATTTCTAGGAGCCTCTTTTTTTTAGTGACCAATCTAAGGTTATTTAAGCCACCCCCTACCATAAGCAGAAGAATGGAAGATGGGAAATTGGTCACTGATACAAGAAGGTGAGCTAGGGTCCTGCACACTTTCCTGGTCCACGTGGAGTTAGTCCAAACAAGCACTGTGTTCCCAAGCCTGAACACTGGGTGTAAGTTTTGGGTTTATTCATCTTCGTAGCCAGTTGGCAGTGGGTTCACATGGAAATTATAGAACAGAGTATGGTTCCCATCTCCCCAGGGAAAAGGCTTGGACCTGATGCGGAGATGGGGGTAGGCAAACTAATTTGGGCCTCTCATGCTCTTCAAGCTGCTTGCTGCGACTTGAGGAAGACATTCAGCATGCTAACTGCCACCCTGGGGAGCGCCACGAAGTAGGTGAGGCCTTCCACATGCGACCTAAGCCCTGAGTTTAGGGTTTTCCAGGTATAATAGCATATCATCTGCAAATAGTGATAACTTGGCTTCTTCCTTTCCTATCTGGATGCCCTTAATGTCTTTTTCTTCCCTGGATTCATGCAATCCATTTTTAACACTTTTCTCCACAACCTGTCTTTTTAAAAGATTTCCAAGAATTACTGAAACTCAATCATAAACATCCTTGTAATTGTATATTTCACAGTGGTATAATTAATAATAATAATAGTAGTAGTAATAATAATAACAGCAACAACAATAATAAATACAAATCTCCAAGATTAACTTCCAGAGAGATAGAGCAAGAAAACTGCTTGCCTTACTTTTGGCCCACCTGGCTTCTGTCCCTGGCAGCACATGTAGTTCCTAGAGCCACTCCAGGAGTCTGGAGTCTGAGCACAGCTGGGTGTAACCCCTCCCCAAGAAAAGTAAGCCGAAGAATTCTCTATTTATTGCTTTGACCAATTAATTGCAAAAATCAAGGAATCAAGTAGGCATTTCAGCTCTGACAAATATACCCTGGCATGCTCTTAAATTCATAACTAACCTGTTGGACATACTGGTGTTGGAAAATATTATGTCTCTAGTATAGGAAGTTTGCAGGCGCATGTTTTTGGTGTTATCAGACAGAAATCTCTATGTACCTGGACTCAGTGTCCAAATCTCTTCAAACCCCCTATTTCGCAGTTATGTCAACATATGACTCAAGGCAGAACGGAAAAACAGGCACAAAGAAGGCAAAGCTGGGGAGAAAGAGCAAATATAAAGTGTAAGCCAAAGTAAGCCAGCTGGGTTCCAAGAAGAACTGTGAATGCCTTTCTCCGTAGGTAAAAGGAAGTGATGAATCTATGACTTCTTATACCTAGATCTCTCCTTTCATCTCAGATGAGCAAGGGTATCTCCAGAAAATGTGTGGCATTTTACATCAGAATTTGCTCTCCCCTTTATCCCAAGCAGTGACAAAAATTGTCAATTACTTAAGATCTTGCTCCTACAGGGATGTTTTGGGTTTCCTGATGAGTTTATAAATATAGGTCACTTCTTAGAAATAGACTCTGTGAAGGGCCGAGAGTTAGTACAGGGATCGACCTTAACTATCAAAGTACCTTGATCTTTAAGATATTTGCCTTGCCTGCAGCCAACCCAAGTTGGATCACTGACAGACACTGCATAGGTTCCCCTGGGCATGGGCCAGGAGGGATCCCTGAGAGATTCAAGAATCAGCTCTGAGCTCAGTGGGTGTGCCCCCACCCTGGCAAAAAAATAGGAGGGTGGGAGCTGGAATAACAGAAAAGTAACTCTCAAGTAACTGAACCTCCCTGAAAAAAACCTAACCACAAATAGAAAATGTCATCAATTCTTTCTTAACATATCATATTGTTAAATTTAGTCTTCAATTTCTCCCATTTAAACTGGACAAACTGGGGCCAGAGCAATAGCACAACAGGTGGGACATTTGCCTTACATGCTGCCGACCTGGTTTGGATCCCCAGCTTCCCATATGGCCCCGAGTAATGCCAGGAGTAATTTCTGAGTGCAGAGCCAGGAGTAACCCATGAGCATCGCGGGTGTGATCCCCAAAATAATAATTAATAAATAAATGAATGAACGAACGAGCGAGAGAATGAACGAATGAATGAATGAATGAATGAATGAATGAATGAATGAATGAATGAATGAATGAATGAAATATACTGGACGAACTTATCTTGTAAAATAAGGAAGTTTTTTTGTTTGTTTATTTCTCTGAGGAGTCCAAATTCCCACCAGCAGGAAATGCAGGCCCAATGGAAGAAAGTTCTTTGCCCCGTTTTGGGGGGCTGTTTTTGTTTATTATTTGTTTTGTTTGGGTATGAAAATAAGTCATTAGGCTTCAGCAAAAGAAGGTGATTTTCTATTTCTTTTCAAGTGTTACTGTTAAGTAGAGACAATGAGTTTACTAGCCTGGGGCTGATGTAAAGCAGATTTTTTTTTTTGGAGGGTGGGGATAAGTCTGGTGCCTGACTTTGTGTACTCATTGAATACATTTGCATGCCTATTGAGTGAATAACCCTCTGAGTCAGTCTCCAGGAAAAAGACGGGAGTGGTAAGAATTACCTAGAGAATTTGGCCTAGTTTACAAATTTAGGAAACCTAATGTTTTCTGTCTTGATATAAAAATAGTAATTGGCAAATAATCCCACCAAACAAATTAAGCCTTACATTTTCATTCTGCTGGCTCTGCAGCCACAACCAACCATATAACTATAAAAATGTAAAAGTGAGACAAAACTGGATAGATGGAAAGGTGGTCAGTAAAATTAGGCAAACTGGCACAGGCTTTTAACCAATAGTTCTAGCTGGAAGTTCACAAGATATTTTCACTTGCATTACTTTGCACAATCTATTTTTTCATTGCATACAAGATTTTTAATAGTTCACATATGTCATTTTGCTAGATGATATTTCATGCTCTGAAAAGAAGAGCAAGGAAATGATCATGATTGTGAAATGGTAATGACCCAGTAGGGTTGTATGTGATAACAATTTGTGTTGCTCCATCTGATAAACTGAGAATGACAATAAATGTGACTTTCCCTTTATATTGCCAATACGACTAAAATAAAAAATGTTAATCAAATTGCTGCTTTTAGGACTTTTATTCTAGATCACTTGATCACTTGAATCCCGTTATTCATCGATTTGCTCGGCGGGTGCCAGTAACATTTCCATTGGACCCTATCTATGCTTATTAAATAAAATGGGCATGAATGGTACCCAAGAACTAATGTGAAAGCAGATTCTAAGTAGCGTGGAAATACAAGGTTTCAGTTAGCCTAGTGAGGAAGGAAATTTCTTCTGGCCTAATGAGACCTTGCGAGAGTTGCCCTGCACCAATATCATGTCAGTCTGATAGAATTGTGATGGCAAAACCAATGGCTCTTGCATCTGACTGCGGAGGTTCCAAGAATATTGCCATCTACACTGAGGGTGAACTAGCTATGACTGCTAGAGTCCTTCTGTGTTGTACACTGGCTTGTTTTGAATAGTTTTCTAGATAGAACTATGAGCTTTTGCCAAATGTTTTTATAGGGATGGTTCACAAAATGCTGAGGGCTGCAAGAATATTCCTGTTGATGCTTAGGTCCAGCAGTGCTCAGCCGTCGTGAGGTGAGCACTCAATGGTTCTAGGGGAGAGGGATCGTGTAGTGTCAGGGTCAAATCACAGGCTTGCATATGTTAATTACATGCTCTCCACTTGGATTATGTTGATAATTTTAAACTTATGCCCAGCCTTTCAGAATTTGAGAATGTAATGCTTAAGGTTGATACACATCCGTGTGTGTGTGAGTAAATGCAAGGCAATCTGAAAGTAGAGCAAGTGTATTTTAACTTTCTATAAAATAAAAAGCAAATACTGTTCAAGTAATATTCATTCAACTTTAGGATCTGAACTAATCCCATATTTTAAGAAAAGGTGTTTTAGAGTCAATAGAATTTCTGGACTGGAGATGGCTCAGCAACCAAAGCATCTACTACACAAGAGCTGGAAGATGAATCCTTAGGACCACATAAGACAAGTCAGGTCCAGGTACCTCTACTGTTTGGAACATCCCTTGCCCCACCCCCCATGCTGAAACAGAATTTGGGATCTCTGTCATGCATGCAAGTGTATAAGTGCCCCACACCCAAAGTGTGTGACCCCTGGTGAGCACTGAACATTAAAACAAAAGATACACAAGAGCCGAAGTCAGAAGTGCAACTCCCAGTGAGTCTGTATGCAAGCACAACAATCCCTGGTGAGCAGCACAGTACATATGACACAAAGAACCTTAACTAAAATGAAGGAGGGTGACCCTTTGTGAGTATGTGTGCAAGCACCACAACCAAATGTGTGACCCCCTCACCAAGCACTGAAATCATAGTGTACAAGTTCCACAACCCAAATGTGTGACTTCCCTACACCCCCCCCAGTCACTGCGGCAATAGCTCCGTTGAGAATAATTTTAACCATCAAAGAACAAATGACAATGGCGGGGGAATAGAGTAAATAGTGCAGAATTCCTGGCTCTTTGTATAACTCTATTGAAGGAAGAGAGGGAGAAAGGGAGGTATAGAGTAAGGAAGGAAAAGATAAATAGCATAACTATAAGAGTTTAGAAATTGATATTTTCAATATTCTCCCAAATAAATGACAGCTTTTGGACATTATAGGATGAGGTTTGAGGAAATGGTTACTATTCCCCAAAATGCTCCCCTTGTACTTATTTATTCACTGGGAAAGAAAGGGATGATATGAATAAATTAGGAATAAAGACTATTTGGGAGCAATGAAACAATGCAAAGTGCTGAAAAGAAAAGGCCTAAGATCCAAAGATCTGTATACAAAGATCCAAAGACCTTTCTACCTTTCTAACTCTGGAGAGAACAAAATAGATATCTTAGCACCCTCATATCCAAACAGTGTTTGATACATTTGTGTAATAAGAAACATATTTCTCATTGTTGTTGTTGTTGCTGTTGCTGTTTATTATTACTACTACTACTACAACTACTACTACTATTATTATTATTATTATTATTATTATTATTATTATTATTATTATGGTTTTGTGCCACACTTGGCAGTATTTAGGATTCCCTAGCACTGTTCTCAGATACACTTGGCAAGCTTTCAGGACCCTATGGGATACCAGGGATCAAACCTCAGTCAATCACATGCAAGGCAAAAACATCTTACCTTCTGATATTTGTATTCTATCAATGCAATCAAAAAACTATTCTTACTGAATGGATTTCTTTTTATGATGTTCATAAAAGCTTGAACATCAACTCTGATCTGAACAAAATTTGTACTTTGAGTAACCACAGAAATACTTTAGACAATAAATATTCATGCTTTATGAGTTAAAAGACTAGCTTCTTTTAAAACTTTGAAACTCTCTTATTATACAGTTTCCTCTGGTAATACACTGTTAGTGTGTAAAATTGGAAAATACAGAATATAAAGAAATAGAGGTTATTTGTTAGATTTTTCCTTCGAACTGAGGAAAAGAATTCTAATACTGCCAATATTTAAGATTCTTTGGGGGTAGGATGCGTGCTACACCCTTTTTGTACAGAGGGGATATTGCTGGCTTTGTATTCAGGGGTCACTGCTGGCAGAGTTCACGGAACCATATGTGGTCCTGGGGACTGAAGCAAGCAGGATAAACTGCATGCATGGTAAACACCTTAATCCCTGAATAATCTCTCTAGCCCTAACTTTTCTTCTATTTAGAAAAACATTTCCAAAAATGTTTAGAAATGGGGTATGGTCTTAGTGCTGAGTGTGGCAAATAGTGATTGAACAAAAGGATTGCTGTGTCTCAATTCCAGATGTCTGAAACTACCTTCTTTTACTTGTTTTGTAAATGTGTGAAAAATCAAACTCTAGTGTTTCTCCAAATAATTGAGTTCCTTTCAGCTCTGTACTGGATTGTGACATGAGGAGAAATCACTTTTAGTGTCACACTTGGGGGGTTACTTATTAAAGGTAATCATCAGTCTTGACATAGCATATTTCTTTGTAGTAATATTTCTTTTCTTATTGCATCACACTCCAAGTAAGCCTTTGTATGAACATTTGTTTAATATTTTAATGATCTTTTTATTTTATCATAAATATTTTAAGCATTACATTTAATGGCTGGATGATAATTATTCTATGAATATAGTATATACTCACAGACATGGGGCAGAACTTCTACCAGCTCTCCCTGTGCCCAGCCACTCATGAGGTGCCCGGGAGGGATGGCGGGTTCTAGCCTTGGACCGCCACCCCAGCAGAGCCTAGCAACAAACCAGACGACCTCCCCACTCCATGAGGGCCACCATTTTCCACATCTGAACCTCCCTCTCATCAGTGTGGTTCATCAATAAATGCTGTATTTAGAGATGACTACAAGAGTATGCCACCCACACGGCAAGCCTGGCAAGCTGCCCGTGTCATATTTGATATGCCAAATACCAGTAACACTATGTTAGGTCATACCAATGACCTAATATAAGGGTTTAAGGCTCTTTATGTTCCTGGAGCAAGCAGATGCCTTTGGGCTCTACTAGCATGAGACAGGATATATGGAGATGTTACTGGTGCCCGCTTGAGCAAATCGATGATGAACGGGAAGACAGTGACACAGTGACAGTGATCTGTATGTACATATATATATATATATATATATATATATATATATATATATATTATATGGAGATGCTACTAGAGCTGGCTCGAGCAAATTGATGAACGGGAAGATAGTGATAGTGATAGTGATGAATATAGTATGACTACTATAGGTAAAACCTTATTTTAAATTATTTTATATTTAGTTTTCTTACAACTTTATGATGAACATGTTTACACATAAATTTGCATACATATACATTAATATTTGTAAATATATTTTTGAAATAGGATCATTGGACAAAGCAGTGTACATATTTGAAATGTCAGTTCAGATATAAATTGGTTTCCCCCAAAATTTGAATTTTATCACGAACGATGTAGAACTTAGTTTCTCATATCTTTCCAATACAAAGAGTAATTATAGTGAGCAACTTTGACTAAAATTGCTGTGCTTAACATGGAAATACATGCCCTTGACAAGAGGGTTAACAGACCATAGGGAAAGTTAGTTCCACAATATATGCTGGTTCCATAAATTATTGCTTAAGTAGTAGAGCTACAGACTGTGATTGCAAATTCCAGATATGAGTGGCAGACACTTCAAGAACAAGAGGCCACTTTTAACAAAATAATCTGCTTGAATCTATTAGAATGAGGCAAAGGACCAGGAGATAAGAATTGAAAAGGACACTGAAGAATAAATTGGGTCTCAGCCATTCAGATAGGAGGGCCAATGTCATTAAAGATTAAGAAATATATATATACATATATATGCAAATACGTGATGGAATAAATTAGAGGACAAGTGTGGAATTGAGAAAGTAAAACTGTGTTTTCAGAACATGGAGAATAATGCAGAAATGAAGACAAAGAAGTTAAAAGCTTGAAAGGCTTTGACCTCTAGGCTCAGGAAGTTGGAATTTATCCTATATTTCATAGAAAAGCATAACTAAGATCATTTTTAAAATAGGACTTTTTATCATATACAAACCACTTTGCAGGCATTCTTATTTAATTCTGAAAATAGGTCCACAAGATGTCATACTATAATTCACATATGCAAGATGCTGTTAATTGAGACCAGCACCCAGCCACCCACATAAAACAGATGAGATTTGAACCTAAGCCTTTATAGCTTCAAGCCCATCATCTTTTACTGAACTGTGTTGTATTATCTTTTGTTCTGTGCTGTGATAATGTGGATGATAAATAGCGAAGGAAAGGAATTGGAGGCTGTGAAACAGTTTAGGAGAAAATTACAATGTTCAGGAAAGAGAAATGGAATCCTAAGTTAACACCCTCTAGAATGAAGTAGGGCACCTGCTTGCTCCAGGAACATAAAGAGCCTCAAACCATTCCATCAGGTCATGGGAATGAGGTCTATAATTGTTATTGGTATTTGGCATCTCAAATACAGCATGGGTACATGGGCAGCTTTCCAGACTCTGCCATGCGGATGGGATACTCTTGCCCTTGGTCTACACTAGCATGTGAAGGACGTATGAAGATGTTACTGGTGCCTGCTCGAGCAAATCGATGGTCACCGGGAAGACTACTGATACAAGTGAAGAACAAAGTTGAAGTTAAAAATTAAAAAGCAAAGGAAAAATATTTTTCAAGAAAAAAGGGACTTTTTAAAAATGTATTTTACTGAATCCGTGCGATAGTTAGAAGGCTATTTATGACTGGGTTTCAGTCACACAATGTTCGTATCACCAGTGCACATTTCCCACTACCAATGTGCCTCCTGCCACCCCCAGCCCATATGTCCCCAGCCTGTCTCAATGGCAGCCACTTTCCTTCTTTATCCCTCTCCTTTGCCCATAGGGCTTTATGGTTTTCAACACAAATACTGAGAGATCATCATATTTGTTTCTTTACGTAATTTCAACATGCATTCCTTATGCAGAGTGATCATTTACCACTATTATTGTCATTATAATCCCTTCCCTATCCAGACTGTTTTTATTCCAAGCAGTTGAAACAGGCTTCCAACCTTAGGCCAAAGCTTCTGGTCCTTGTTTCTACTATCCTTGGATATTGGTTTCATATTTTTACACCCGTGGCTGGTAAGGCAGAGCCTTAGAAAACCATGTACAAAATCAGACAGAAATAGTGTCATATATAGTCTGGTCTCACTCATTCAGGCTTAATTTTGAAACAACAGAAAACGTTAGTTGATATACATATGTGCAGACTTCTTTCATGGAACTATAACAAATGACTTAAAACACCCCAACCCATCACCAACCATCCTTCCAAAAAATCTTTTTTTTCTGTTATTACTGCTATTTCCTCCTCTCCTTTGTGTGAGGCTGTACCTAGCAGTGCTCAGGATTCAGGACCACTCCCTGGTGGTACTTAGGAGTGACATGCAGGACTGGGTACCAAACTCTCAGGGCTCTGTCACATGCAAGTCACGAGTCATGTTTCTTGAACCATATCCTGGCCTTACCCCCCTTTAATTATCTTGCTATCTCTAGATGGTGGAATAATTTTGGGGATTGAAATGAATATAAAGCATATGAAATTGCTGCACTTCCTTGAAAACTAATTCTGTGATTATATGTAGAATACCTAAACATATAGGTATACATATATGTATGTGTACATATAAGCTATTATTGTATGAAGAAGAAGAGCTGATCACAGCCCGGCTAGGCCATGCAGTTCATCAATAAATGCTTGAGATCAGAGGTGATATAAGAATATCCACCCGCATAGCAGAGCCTGGCAAGCTACCCGTGTCGTATTTGATATGCCAAATACCAGTAACAATTATAGACCTCATTCCCATGACCTGATGGAATGTTTTGAGGCTCTTTGTGTTCCTGGAGCAAGCAGATGCCCTTGGGCTCTACTAGCATGAGACAGGACATATGGAGATGTTACTGGTGCCCGCTCGAGCAAATCGATGATGAATGGGAAGACAGTGATACAGTGATTTTTACACCCCAGAAATGAGTACAATCATTTTGTGACTGTTCCTAGCCTTCTGACTCATTTACTTTGCATGATACTTTTAGGTTAATCCATCTATAAGCAAATTTCAAGACTACATTTTTCCTAACAGCTGCATAGTATTCCATTGTGTAGACATAGCATAGTTTTTTTTAACCAGTCTTCTATTCTTGGACACTCAGGTTGTTTCCAGATTCTGACTATTGTAAATAGTGTTGTAACAAACAGAGAAATGCAGAGGCATTTCTGCTGTGTGTGTTTGAAGCCACAGGGTTGAGTTTCAGAAGCAGTATTTTTTTTTTGCTTTTTTTGGGTCTCACCCGGCAATGAACAGGGGTTTCTTTTTGGCTCTGCACTCAGGAATTACTCCTGGTGGTGCTCTGGGGACCATATGGGATGCGGGGATCGAACCCGGGCGGAATGGGCCGGCTGAGTGGGGAGGCAAACGCCCTACCCGCTGGACCATCGCTCCGGCCCCAGAAGCAGTATTGCTGGGTCATATGGAAGCACAATTTTTAGCTTTTTTGAGGAAAGCCCATATTGTACTCCAAGGACACTGGACCAGTTGTCATTAGCACCAACAATGAAAGAGAGTCTCTTTCTCCCAGCATCTACACCAGCACTAGTTGTTCTTATTCTTTTGGAAGTGTACCAGTTTCTGTGGTATTAGGTGATATCACATTTTTATTCACATCTAAAAGAGACATATTTGATGATTTTCTTAAGAGTCTTCTAACAGCGTAGCAGAAGATAAGATGAGAGTTGAGATACTGGCTTGCAGAAATAAATGGAAGGTGGGGCTAGAGCAATAGTCCAGCGGGTAGGGCATTAGCCTTGCACATGGCCGACCTGTGTTCTATTCCCGGCATCCCATATGGTCTGCCAAGCACTGCCAGGAGTAATTCCTGAGTGCAGAGCCAGGAGCAGCCCTGAGCATCTCTGGGCATGACCCAAAAAATAAATAGATGTTGGGTCCGGAGCGATAGTCCAGCGGGTAGGGCGTTTGCCTTGCATGTGACTGGCCCAAGCCTGTCCGGGTTCGATCTCTGGCATCCCTTATGGTCCCCGGAGCACCGCCAGGAGTAATTCCTGAGTACAGAGCCAGGAGAAATCCCTGAGCATTGCCGGGTGTGACCCCAAAAGCAAAGATAGATAGATAGATAGATAGATAGATAGATAGATAGATAGATAGATAGATAGATAGATAGATAGATAGATAGATAGATAGATAGATAGATAGATAGATAGATAGATAGATAGATAGATAGATAGATAGATAGATAGATAGATAGATAGATAGATAGATAGATAGATAGATAGATAGATAGATAGATAGATAGATAGATAGATAGATAGATAGATAGATAGATAGATAGATAGATAGATAGATGGATGGATGGATGGATGGATAGATAGATAGATAGATGGATGGATAGATAGATGGATAGATGGATGGATGGATGGATGGATGGATGGATGGATGGATGGATGGATGGATGGAAGGAAGGAAGGAAGGAAGGAAGGAAGGAAGGAAGGAAGGAAGGAAGGAAGGAAGGAAGGAAGGAAGGAAGGAAGGAAGGAAGGAAGGAAGAAGAAAGAAAGAAAGAAAGAAAGAAAGAAAGAAAGAAAGAAAGAAAGAAAGAAAGAAAGAAAGAAAGAAAGAAAGAAAGAAAGAAAGAAAGAAAGAAAGAAAGAAAGAAAGAAAGAAAGAAAGAAAGAAAGAAAGAAGAAAGAAAGAAAGAAAGAAAGAAAGAAAGAAAGAAAGAAAGAAAGAAAGAAAGAAAAAGAAAGAAAGAAAGAAAGAAAGAAAGAAAGAAAGAAAGAAAGAAAGAAAGAAAGAAAGAAAGAAAGAAAGAAAGAAATTCACAACACAACACTTCCATGATTACTCGTCATGAATTTTCACAACACTTTCATGATTACTAGTCATGAATTTTCCATATTCTAATCAACACAAAACTGACATTATTAGATGTAAACTATGAGGCAATTGTGAGCACATTTTCATGTGTCATCAGGATTTGAGGAATAAAGCTATCTCATAATATTAAGAATTTCCAATATGTTTAAAACCAGAGGTAGTGACATATTTCTATGACAACTCTAAAAATTTATCTACAATAATATGCACAGAGGGGCCAAGAGATAGATGAGGAGTTAAGGTGTTACATATTGCCAACCTCAGTTTGAATCACTAGAACCACTATGGGCAACTACAGTTTGAATCCTCAACATCCTGAGCATTGCCAGGCATGATCCCTGAGCACAGAGCCAAGTGTAAACCCTGAGCACTCTGGGAGTGGTCAAAACCTCCCACCCAAAGAATGCATTGTCATTCCACCTATATATATGCTGTCAGTATGGTAGTCATTCCAAATGTGCATTGAACCCTTTGTTCTAAGGAAAACATGGAGGAGATATTTGCAATTCTAGACAACGAAGGCAATACTGAATATAACTTTTAATACTATGGACTAATCTGAGTCCATAGCTTTTGGGTGTTGATTTTGTATCCTGCCACTCTACTATATGCATCTATTGTTTCTAGGAGCTTTTTGGTAGAGAGTTTAGGGTTCTCTAGGTATAATATCATGTCATCTGCAAATAATGATAGCTTGACTTCTTCCTTGCCTATCTAGGATCATATGGTTTTTTTTTTCTTTTATTGATATTATGTATTATGTTGATTAGTCGACTTGCGAATGTTGAACCATCCTTACATTCCTGGGATGAATCCTACTTGGTCATGATGTATAATCTTCTTGATGAGTCTTTGGATTCTGTTTGCTAGTATTTTGTTGAAGATCTTAGCATCCGTGTTCATCAGGGATATTGGTCTGTAATTTTCTTTCTTTGTGTTGTCTCTCCCTGCTTTGGGTATCAGGGTGATATGTGCCTCAAAGAAGCTGTTTGGGAGTGTTTCTGTTTCTTCTATTTCCTGGAAGAGCTTGAAAAGGACTGGCAGTAGGTCATCCTTAAAGGTTTGGTAGAGTTCACTAGTGAATCCATCTGGACATGGGCTTTTGTGTTTCGGCAGGCTTTTAATTACTGTTTCAATTTCCTCTATGGTGATAGGTTTATTCAGGTATTCCAGGTCTTCTTGTTTCAGCTGTGGGAGGTTATAGGACTTCAGGAATTGATCCATTTCTTCTAGATTCTCATGTTTCACGGCATACAGGCTCTCAAAGTAATCTCTGATGATCTTTTGGATTTCTGTGGTTTCTGTTGTGATGTCACCATTTTTCTTTCTGATTCTGTTTATTTGGGTTCTCTCTTTTCCTGTCCTTACAAGTCTTGCCAATGGTTTGTCAATCTTGTTTATTTTTTCAAAGAACCAGCTCTTGGTTTTATTAATCTTTTGGATTGTGTTTTTGGTTTCCAACTCATTGATTTCCTCTCTAAGTTTTACTATTTCCTTTTTTCTGCCTGGGTTGGAATCCTTTTGTTGGTCTTTTTCAAATTCAATGTAGTCCCTATAAGGATACCCATGACATTCTTCAAAGAAATTGACCAAACGCTCCTGAAATTTGTATGGAACAATAAACCCCCAAAAATAGCTAAAGCAATACTCGGGAAAAACAAGATGGGAGGCATCACCTTTCCCAACTTCAAACTGTACTACAAGGCAGTCGTAATTAAAACAGCATTGTATTGGAATAAAAACAGACCTGTGGACCTATGGAATAGAATTGAGTATCCTGACACCCAACCTCAAACACATGATCATTTTATCTTTGATAAAGGTGCAAAGAGTCTAAAATGGAGTAAGGTAAGCCGCTTCAACAAGTGGTGTTGGGAAAACTGGGCAGCGACATGTAAAAAAATGAATTTGAACCTGTGTCTAACACCATGCACAAAAATCAGATCAAAATGGATTAAAGATCTCAATATCAGACTTGAATCCATAAAGTACATTGAAGAAAATATAGGGAAAACCCTCCACGACATTGAAGCTAAAGGCATCTTCAAAGGTGAACCATCACTAACAAAGCAGCTAGAAGAAAAGATTAACATATGGAACTACATGAAACTAAAAAGCTTCTGCACCTCAAAAGAAATAGTGACTAAGATACAAAAGCAGTCCACAGAATGGGAAAGAATATTCACCCAATACCCATCTGATAAGGGGTTAATATCCAGGATCTATCAGGCACTGGTAGAACTTTACAAGAAGAAAACAGCCAACCCCATCAAAAAATAGGGAGAAGAAATGAACAGAAACTTCAGCAAGGAAGAAATTCGAATGGCCAAAAACATATGAAAAAATGCTCATCATCACTAATCATCAGAGAGATGCAAATCAAAACAACAATGAGATATCACTTTACACCACAGAGACTGACACATATTCAAAAGAGCAAGAACAACAAGTGCTGGCTTGGATGTGGGGAAAAGGGGACACTAATCCATTGTTGGTGGGAATGCCGGCTGGTACAGCCTTTCTGGAAAACAATATGGACATTCCTCCAAAGATTAGAAATTGAACTCCCATTTGACCCAGCCATACCACTCTTGGGAATCTACTCTGGGAAACCAAAAATACGCAGCGGAAACACCATCCCTATTTTTATATTCATAGCAGTATTATTCACAAGAGCCAGAATCTGGAAGCAACCAGAGTGCCTGAAAATCGATGACTGGATAAAGAAGCTGCCATGGAGGAGGGCTGGGGAGGGGGTAGGGAACCGGGGATGTTGGTGTTGGGAGATGGGCACTGGTGGAGGGATGGGTGCTGGAACACTGTATGACCAAAACCCAAATATGAACTTTTTAATTGTATATCTTTGTAATTGTAAAAATTAAAAATTTAAAAAAAATAAAGAAAGAAGGTGGGGAGAATGTTGTTAATCTCTCAAAAGGATGACACAGAGAGAAATTTCAAAATGAGAATTTTTCACTGTTCCCTTCTTGGATCACACTTTCCTTGCAGTAAGCAGTTAACTGAGAAAAGTATGTCAGTGGCAGGCTGCCATCCGAACCTAAGCAAAACAGATCATTCCATACTTTGTTTCTACCTCAAAACTCTGAATCATTTTAAACTTATTGGAATACTATACCATGGAGCTGATTTTGATAAAATTTCACTTTCTGGCTTGTTATCTCTTTATGTCTTCACAGTCAGAATCAGTTTCTTCTGTGGAGAATATATTTCAATTTCCCTTCATTGACACTTCAGCTTATGGTGAGGGAGTTCTCCATATAAAAAGAAATACAAGTGGTGGGTTCTGAGAAGTACTTCAAAGAGTGTCATCTACATAATGAGTTCCTTCTGAAGTCAGAAATATTCCTACTGATCAATTTTCACCAGCACAATTGTAAATCTCATTTGCAACTGTACTTACACTTGCAGGCTTTTATCATTAATTATATCACTATCTCCATAACATTGAAGCCTTGAATTATGACTCAGAAATCATAATGTTCTCTCCTCACATTGTGTATAATGAAAAGAACAGTGTCTAAGTCTGATGCTCAAAACTGACGATCATTGGAGATCCCTGGAGAGATTGCGACACATCTGACAAAGGTGATAGTTTATGTTAAAGTATAGTTATGTTAAATGCTAAAGTGCTTGAAGTATCTCGTCTGTCCATCCTAGTTCAATAATTAGCATCCAAGATCATAATATATTTTATAATGATGAGAGATGAAACAATTCTGAGTAATTCAAGACACTGCATGCTTCATTCATACACAAAATAGTAGAAACAGCCTCCATTTACTAAGCATTTATAGTTTAGCAAGCACTGTCACAACACAAACCTGTATATTAACTCTTTTTGATACTAAAATGCACATGCTTCCTTTTGAAGAATGAGAGAGTTAAGACAAAGAACAAGGGGGTACTGATCAGACAAAACTGTCAGAGGCAGAATTTTGAATCCACATGGCTTTCCAGTTGAAATGAATACCCTTCTTTATTTCTAGATAGTTTTTGCATTGTCTTGGTTACCATGTCATGGCACTTTAGAAAATGTTTGCATGAAAGCATGGAAATCGATGTAGATGTTATATTGGTAAATCATATTGCTGTATAGAAAGCCTCTGTTATTCTATAATGGCCATAGTGCACAAAATCTGCATATATTTATTAACATCGAAATAAGGGGGAAAACAATGATATTCACATAGCATTCTTTTTTTTAAAAAATTTTATGATACCACCATGAGATATACAATTACAAAGGTGTTCATGTTTGGGTTTCAGTTATACAGTGTTCCAGCACCCATCCCTCCACCAGTGCCCATTCCCACAATCAATGACCCAAGATTCCCTATCCCCTACCCCGGCCTGCCTCTATGGCAGGCACTTTGCCTCTTTTCTCTCTCTGTCTCTCTGTCTCTCTCTGTCTCTCTGTCTTTCTGTCTCTCTCTATCTCTCTTTTCTTCCTTCTCTTTCACATTGTGGTTTACAATGCATACATTTAGAGGTTATCATGTACATCCCTTTGCCTACCTTAATGCTCAGTTCTAGGTTGGCATTATCATTTTCAATAATTGTTAGTACATTGTTCTTCTCTCTATCTTACCTAACCTCTGATTCCCACACACTTGTAGTAGATTCCACCCATTGACAAGATCTCCTGATTCATGATTTGCCTGACCTTGGATATTGGCATCATACTATATTTTTATATCCCACAAATAAATGCAGTCATTCTATATCTGTACTTTTCACTCTGGCTAATTTCACTCAGCGTGATCCTTTCCATGTCCATCCATTAATAGGCAAATTTCATAACTCTGTTTTTTTCTAACAGCTGCATAGTATTCCATTGTGTAGATGTACCATAGTTTCTTTATCCAGTCATCTGGTCTTGGGCACACTGGTTGTTTCCAGATTCTGGCTATTGTGAATAGTGCTGCTATGAACATAAAAGTTCAGATGATGTTTCTGCTGTGTGTTTTTGACCTCCCGGGGTATATTCCAGGAGTGGTATGGTTGGGTCAAATGGGAGTTCAATATCAAGTTTTTGGATGACTGTTCATATTGTTTTTTGTAAAAGACTGTACCAGTCAACATTCCCACCAACAATGGATGAGAGTCCCTTTCTACCCATATTCATGCCACCACTTGTTGTTCTTGCTCTTTTAAATATGTGCCAGTCTCTGTGGTGTGAGATAATATCTCATTGTTGTTTTGATTTGTATCACCCTGATGATTAGTGATGATGAGCATTTTTTCATGTCATTTGGCCATTCGAATTTCTTCTTTGTCAAAGTTTTATTCATTTCTTCTCCCCATTTTTTGATGGGATTGGCTGTTTTCTTCTTGTAAAGTTCTACCAGTGCCTGATACATTCTAGATATTAGCCCCTTATCAAATGGGTATTGGGTGAATATCTTTTTCCACTCTGTGAACTATCTGCACTTTGGTCGCTGTTTCTTTTGAGATGCAGAAGATTTTTAGTTTCATATAGTCCCATATGTTTATCTTTGCTTCCAATTGCTTTCTAAGTGGTGTTTCATTTTTGAAGATGCCTTTAGCTTCAATATCATAGAGGATTTTTCCTATGTTTTCTTTGATGTACTTTATGGATTCAGGTCTGATATTGAGCTCTTTAATCCATTTTGATCTGACTTTTGTGCATGGTGTTAGAAGTCTAAGTTTAATTTTTATACATAACTGCCCAGTTTTCCCAACACCATTTGTTGAAGAAGCTTTCCTTACTCCATTTTGTTCCTTTATCAAAGATTAAATGATCGTGTTATTTGAGGATGGGTGTCAGGATATTCAACTCGATTCCATAGGTCCACAGGTCTGTGTTTATTCCAATACCATGCTGTTTTAATTACTACTGCTTTGTAGTAAGTTTGAAGTTGGGAAAGTTGATGCCTCCCATCTTCTTTTTACCAAGGATTGTTTTAGCTATTCATGGGAGTTTGTTTTCCAATACAAATTTCAGGAGTGTTTGGTCAATTTCTTTGAAGAATGTCATAGGTATCCTTACAGGGAACTCACTGAATCTGTATAAAGCTCTAGGGAGTATTACCATTTTGACAGTGTTAATGCTCCCAATCCATGAGCAGGGAATATGTCTCCATTTCCTCGTGTTTATTTTATTGCTTGAAGCAGTATTTTGTAGTTTTCTTTATACAGGTGCTTTACATTCTTAGTAAAACTAATCTTTAGGTATTTTATCTTCTGTGGCACAATTGTGAATGGGATCATTTCTTAATATCTCTTTCTTCTCTTTCATTATTTGTAGGAAAGCAATTGACTTTTGGGTATTAATTCTGTACCCTGCCACTCTACTATAGGTATCTATTGTTTCTAGGAGATTTTTGGTAGAGAGGTTAGGGTTTTATAGGTATAATATCATGTCATCTGCAAATAGTGATAGCTTGACTTCTTCCTTGCCTATATGGATGCCCTTAATGTCCTTTACTTCTCTGATTGAGATGGCAAGTACTGTCAGTACTATCTTGAATAGAAGCAGTGAGAGTGGGCAACCTTGTCCCCAATGTTAGGGGAAGACTTTCATTATTGTCCATTGAGAATGATGCTCAATGTGGAATTTTGGTAGATGGCTTTGACTATACTGAGGAAGGTACCTTCAATTCCCATTTCTCGAGTGTTTTTATCATGAATGGGTGTTGAATCTTGTCAAATGCTTTCTCTGTGTCTATGGAGATTTTCATATAGTTTTTATTTTTTTCTCTTATAGATATGATGTATTTGTTGGTTGACTTGCGAATGTTGAAACATTCTTGCATTCCAGGGATGAATACTACTTGATCATGATGTATAATATATAATCTTTTTTATGAGTCTTTGGATTCTGTTTGCTAGTATTTTGTTGAAGATCTTAGCATCTGTGTTCTCAGGGAGATTGGTCTTAGTATTCTTTTTTTGTGATGTCTCTGTCTGCTTTGGGTATCAGAGTGATATGTGCCTTGCAGAAGCATTTGGGAGTGTTTATGTTTCTTCTATTTCCTGGAAGAACTTGAAAAGGATTTGAAGTAGGTCCTCTTTTAAAGTTTGGAAGAATTAACTAGTGAATCCATCTGTACCTGGGCTTTTGTGTTTGGGCAGACTTTTAATTACTGTTTCAATTTCCTCAGTGGTGATAGATTTATTTAGGTATTGTAGATCTTCTTGTTTCAGTCATGGGGAGGCTATAGGGCTTCAGAAATTTGTCCATTTCTTCCAGGTTCTCATGTTTAATGGCATACAGACTCTCAAGTAATCTCTGATGATCTTTTGAATTTCTGTGGTTTCTGTTATGATGTCGCCCTTTTCATTTCTGATTCTGTTTATTTGGGTTCTCTTTTTCACTTTCTTTACAAATCTTGCAAGCAGTTTGACATAGCATTTTTTTTGTTTTTGATGGGGGAATGATTTGGGGTCCATACCCTGCAGTGATCAGGGGTTGTTCCTGGATCAGCATTCAGGAATTACTCCTAGAAGTGCTCAGGGACCATATGGGAGACTGGAGGGTTGAACCTGGGTCGACTGCATGCAAGCCATCCCTACTCATTGCACTATCACTCTAGTCTCTTGACATAGAAATCTTATGGATTCATGTGGAAATTAACCCAGCTATAATCCTTTAGTATATAAGCAGAGCCCTATCCATTGTGCTATCTCACCAGGCTCCCATATAAAGTATAAACAATTAACTTTTACTACTTTTACAAGTTTGATAGACAGGAATCTTAAACTGAACTTCCCAAAATAAGAGGAAGTCCACTCAAAAGATGATGCTAACCTCTGAGTTAACATAAGTGTCTTCAAAGAGTTGATCAATGCATTCAAACTGATTTCTCCAGCTCATTCTATGGTTCGGGGTTAAGTGTAGGACCACTGCACTGCTATAGAGAGATAACTCTAAACTTGCCACAGCCATTGGATTTTCCTACCTGAAGATCTTCACAGTAAATAAAAACAACTTAATTATTGCTATGATATACATACTACTCACCAGTATACAAGCCCAAAATTCTATTTTTAGATTTACAGAGATAGATCAAAGGTAAGACTGGGGTTATTCTTGCTAACAAAGGAGGAGTAGCAGCACACTGCTAGATAAGAAAGTGTTCCTTTAAGCACAACAAACATAAGCATTTTATCGTATAAGACAATTTTTTTCTCAATGATGGGGCAATATAAAAACCAAAAACAACCATTTTATTTATGGTTTCTCTTCTAAAATTTTCTCACTGTTTCTTTTCCCACAGTGATCTCAAAAAGGTAATCATATGTTTAATAAAAGAGTAGGTATGCCAAGTATGCAAGAAATTACTATGGTTCAGCATTGGTTTTCAAATGCAATGCAGTCCAACTACATGGGCAATGAAATTGTTTGTTGGTTTAATTTTTTT
>JAJIBD010005980.1:0-140884 GCA_021461705.1 Cryptotis parvus
GGCGACCCGCAGTCCCTGTTGCTGAGCGGAGCGGAGCGGAGCGAAACGACCTCCTGAACCCCTCCTCCTGCTCGCCTCCCCCATCTCCCGTCACAGGGAGCCCCTGCCTGGACACCCCCCAAACCCTGCCCTCCCGCCTGCCTGCCCAAGTTTTGTACCTGCGGCCAGTCCCAGGGCAGTAGCTGAGGACCGGGCGCCTCCGAGCCCCTCGGGAGGCGCCGAAGGACACCCCGCGCCTCAGCACCCGGGGACCCCAAACCCACCCACCGCGGTCTCCGCAGGTTGCTAAGGCGTCCACTGTAGCCCCTGCGGCCGTACGCGGCGGGGGGCTGCAAAATGGGGCCATGGGGGCGCCACCGCGTCTGCGTCCCCGACACCAGCCCGGCTGCAGGTTGCTCCGGGATGGGGCGGGCCGGGGCCCGCGCAGGGTTTCGGCGTCGAGGTTCGCATCTCGCCGCCTCAAGCCCCCCGAGCCCCCAGCGCAGTCCCCACCCGGCGTTCCGGGACGTGCGTCAGGGAGGAAGCCGATGGCTCTCTGCCCGCCCCCTCGCTCGGCTTTTGCTCTTTTTTTCTCCACGGACGCTCCGCCAAGGATTGCGCAAGCTTCCTGCTCCCAACCCTTCGAGGGCCCAGACAGCCGGGGGGGCCCTGCAGACCCCGGAGGCAGGCGCGCCCGTGTGGGCGCCCCCACCCGCACTGCGCGGCTCGTCCCTCCCAGAGCGGCCCCCGGCCCCGGACGCCGGACCCCGCCGGGCTCCAGGCCCGCGGTGGCGCCCTCGGGAGGCCGGAGCGGAGCCCAGCAGCTCCCCCGCCGGACGCTCAGCCGCGCGCCCGAACGCGCCGTGTCGCCGCCGGAGGTGCTAAACTTCACACTCGGCGCTTCTCGTGCGCCTGAGCCTCGGCGTGCCCGTGGGTCTGGGCTCGGGGACGCGCGCCCCGCGGACGGCCGGGCCCCCAGGACCCTTCCGTCACGGAGCCTGGCTTTGCCACAGCTCAGCCTGACTCGTCCTTGCTCGCCCCGCCGCCTCGGTCCACGCCCTTCCTGGGCCCGGGCGTCCGGGCATAGACCCCGCGCCCCCTGCGTCGTCTTTGTACGGGGCATCCTTAAGCGCGGGCCCTTGGGGCTGCTGGCACCGGGACATCCCGCCCCATGTACCCAGACAGGGGCCAGGCCGGACCGGGAGCTGAGCGGGTGCGGGGGAGGGTTGAGCCCCCGGAGTCCGGTTCCCCGGTGCCCTCTTCCGCGTTCCGGCCTCGCCCTGCCGACCCTCCGCGCCCCATCCTCGGGCTCCTCGCCCTTCCCTCTTCCATCCCGCACTCGGCAGATGCCCCCGCGGCTGGCACGGAGGGGAGCGCGAGGTGCCCCAGCCAGATCCCGCCCCTGCCGGCGGCTCCCCGTGCGCCCGCTCATGACGCAATTCGGTGCAACTGGAAACTGCGGCGGAGGCCTCCGTGGCCCCCAGCAGGGGTCCCCCGGGCGGTGCACGCGGGGCGCGGGAGAGGACAGGGCGGACGGCGACAGCCGCCGGGCGGCAGGAGAGGGGGACACGGGCCCGGCCCCTGCCTGGCTGTCACGGCGCCCCGCGCCGCCTCGGAGCACACCTCTGCGGCCCGGCTCCCGCGCCGCTCCCGGCTCCCTCCCCCGGCACCTCCCCGGCGGGCGGGCGCCCGCCTCCCCCGCCGCCCCCAGGCCGCCCGCCTCCACCCCTCCCGCCGCGGGCCCGGGGCCTCGGGTAGGCCGGGGCTGCGCCAATCCCGGCGGCGACCCGCCCCTGACGCCGAGCAGGGCCCGGCGAGGCCCCGCCCGCTGACGTCGGATTTGCATGAGTTTTCTGTGCAGCCGCGGTCCGGCGCAGTTGTCTGAGCGAGCGCGAGCTGGGGGTCGCGGCGGGCAGCGGCGGCGGCGGCGGCGGGGCCGGCCGGGCTGGGCGAGCGGGCGGGCGGGCGGGCGGGCGGCGGCGGGGCGCCGGGGCCGGGGCGGCAGCCGGGCGCCGGCGAGAGCCAGCAGCGTCTGCAGCCGCGCCGGCCGCCCGCGCCCCGGCGCGCTCCGGCTCGGCCATGGAGCTGCCAGCTGTTGGCGAGCATGTCTTCGCCGTGGAGAGCATCGAGAAGAAGCGGATCCGCAAGGTAGGGCGCCGTGGGCACGGCGGCCGGGGCGCGGCGGGCCGGAGGCGCCCGCGAGCTGGCGGGAAGGGGGTGGGGGAGGCTGCGGGCCGGAGCCGGGGTCCCGCGGAAGCGCTGACGGGTGCTGTCTCTCGCCCCCTCCCCAGGGCCGAGTGGAGTATCTGGTGAAATGGAGAGGCTGGTCCCCCAAGTAAGTGGCGGCCGCGGCGCCGGGCTCAGGGGCGGCCGGACCCGCCGGGCTGCCGGGCTGTGGGGGAGCGGCCGGGAGGCGGGAGGGAGGAGCAGGAGGGGGGTGGGGAGGCCGGTGGCAGGCACTGGGGAAGCCGAGCCCCAGCCCCAGCCCGAGCCCAGTGTGGTGCCTCGGCTCTCCGGGAAATGCCATCACTAATTTATGCGCTCGAAGGAGCCGGCGGAGCGGGCGCGCGGCGGGGCCGAGCTGGGAGGCCGGGCGGGAGGGAGGGCGCAGCGCCGGCTGTGCAGCAGAAAATGGCTCCTTCCCCTTTCCCTCGCGCACGGCTCCATATTGCAAAACCAGAAAAAAAAAATGAAAAAGCGACGAAAATGCAATTGGGTACCTCGTCCCTCCGCGAGGCGCAGGGAGAGGGGGAGGAAAGGCAGGAGGCCTCGGCCACTGTCACTGCGGCTTTTGGTGCGGAATATGTTTTTTTATTCGAAACGCGAACGCACCGGATGGAGACAGGCGCAGGCACACGCGCGCGCGCACACACACTCACACACACTCGGACGGGCATATTTTTGTGTGGCTGAGTATTTGGGGGTGTCTGTCAGTGACAGCGGCTCCCGGGCGGCGAGGGGGCGTGGGGGGGGGCCGCTGGGCTGCGGGCGATCGGATTAGGGGTGGATGGAGGCGCGCTGAAGCCGCGGGGAGGGCGCTCGGCGACTTTGCCATTCAGCTGCTTTGCGATGAGGTTCCCAGGAGCCGAGTGGCTTCGGGAGCCGGTCACAGTAACATGCTTAAAATTCTTGACAACTGCGAAATGAGCTGCTCGCGGCCCCCTGGCCTCCTCCCAGGCCTCTCGCCCTTGTGTGTTTGTTTTGACTTGGGGAGCGTGGGGCACCGGCCTGGCCTGCAGAAACCCCCCTTCCCGCCCCTCACCCTCAGCCTCAGGGCTCCCCAGCTCCACTCCAGGCCCGCTGGCTCGCTCCTTGTTTTACGCGTGTCCCCTCCTCCTCTTCCCTTGCAAGATACAACACGTGGGAGCCCGAGGAGAACATCTTGGACCCGCGGCTGCTGATCGCCTTCCAGAACAGGTGAGCCGCGCAGAGCCACCGCCTACAGCCCTGACCTTACATGGAAGTGGGACAGGGGCCGTGCTGGCCTGCGGGACCGGTGGGGGCGAGGGGCGCAGAGGCCCCCTGACCCACCCCACCCCGCACCCCACACAGGCCCGGGGCTGAGCAGCAGGGCTGCGGCCTCCAGGCCTCCAACCTCTGTCCTTGGTCATTGCTGCAGCCGGGTGGGGGCGGGGCGGAACCCAGAGGGAGAGGCTGGTGGGGGCGGGGGGTAGGGGAGGGGTGTGTGGGAGAGCCTAGAGTCCCGAGAACTCGGGGCTGCGCCCTCTTCTTCCGTGGCCACCTCGGAGCCCCCTCGGCCTAGGTGGTGCGTCCCTGCAGCCGCAGGCCGCTTGGCACAGCCACCTGGCGGGCCAGCTCGGGAAGTGGCATTGTGAAACCGCAGGGCGGCCCGGGCCGCGCTTAACCTGTTGGGGGCCGGGGAGAAGTTGGCGATGCCATGAGCCCCTCTCTGCGCCCCCAAGGAGCTGGGGGGTGTCCAGAGACAGATCTACGGGGTCTGCAGGCTTGCCAGGCACGGGCGCCTAGGTGATCGGGAAACTTATGGGCCCTCTGGAGTTGGCGGGACGGGCGAGTGCAGCTGCACGGCCGGCCCAGCCTGCGGTTCTCCGTTTCGGGAGCAGCGCGGGGGTGGCGGAGGGGGCAGGGGCCAGCACCCGCACCCGTGGGGGGTGGATTTGCATTATTTGCTCTGGCCAGTTGGCCTCAAGCACTCAGACAGACCCCAGGGCGGTGGGGAAGTTGCTCTCTCTCAGTCGAGGGGGGCTGCGGGGGAGGTCCCGCCCCCTTCACCTGGGAGCTCTCCCGGTAACCATGTCAGCGGCTGATGCCATGTTGCATAATGGGTCCCCGAAGAATTCCAGCGCGGGCTGTTGCAATGTCACGCAACTTTGGAGTCAGGCCCCCTCCCCGCCACCCCCCCCCACGGGCTCCTGGGGTCGCTGTAGACTGAGCCCCCGAGGCGGGGCGCTGCTTTGGTGGGGCGCTGCGGAGGCGCCCCTTCTCCCCTGACGAGCACGGGGGAAAGCCAGGACCGTCCTCCAGGCGGAAGTCTCCCAGCTGCACGCACCGCGCGCCTTAATAATTTGGAAATCGCGGTGGCAACCGGGAGGAGCCGCCACTTCCCCCGGGCGCCACCCCTCGAGCCTGTTCACCTGGTGGCTGCGAACCTGGTCGGAGGCCGGTCCCTACCCCGGCCCTGGCCCCTAATTGGCTCATTTGACCGCTGTGTAAACAAGGGCACAGCCCCTCCCCTGTTCTGAGCCTGGCCTTTAAGAAACGCGGCCTCCCTTCTGCTGCGCTGTCATCTGAATCCTAATGAGGTCATTAGCATCGCGCCGCGTGGACCCACCTCTGGGGCACCAATTCACCTCTCCGGGACTCCTGCGCCCACCCCGCGTGGCGCAGGACACTGGCCCGCAGCTGTCCCCGCCCGGGTACTGAGGCCGGGTTGCTGGGGGCCACAAGGTGGGTGCGGACTTCCGAGGAGGTGAAAGACCCTCTGGGCAGAGGAGCCCAAAGTCCGTAGGGAGGGTCCGCAAGACGGGTCCTGTCCAGCCCCGCCCGCCTCGCCTGGAGCGGAGGAGTCAGGGTTGAGGAGGGGCCCCCGAGGCTAACCCCGCCCTCTGCCCCCCCCAGGGAACGGCAGGAGCAGCTGATGGGGTGCCGGAAGAGAGGCCCGAAACCCAAACCGCTGGTGGTACAGGTGAATGCGCCGTCCCGCCCCATTTTTCCCAGGGTAACTGGGGGCCCACTTGGGGGCTCCGCGACTGCAGCCAGTCCCACTTCCTCCCCTCTGGGGCCTCCTGCAGCGGGGAGGGGGCGGAGTCGGGGCTGCGACCCCCTCACCCCCTCCCCGTCTCTCCAGGTACCTACCTTTGCTCGCCGCCCAACGTGCTGACGGGCCTCCAGGACTCCTCCCGCGACAACCGCGCCAAGTTAGAGCTGGGCGCAGGGCAAGGGCCAAGGCCACCAGTATGAGCTCAACAGCAAGAAGCACCACCAGTACCAGCCGCAGGGCAAGGAGCGGGCGGGCAAGCCCCGCCGGCAAGAGCGGCAAGTACTACTACCAGCTCAACAGCAAGAAGCATCACCCCCTACCAGCCCGACCCCAAGATGTACGACCTGCAGTACCAGGCCGGCCACAAGGAGGCGCCCAGCCCCGCCTGCCGGACCTTGGCGCCAAGAGCCACGCGCCCGACAAGTGGGCGCACGGCGCGGGGCCAAGGGGCTACCTGGGGCCGTGAAGCCCCTGGCGGGGCTGGCGGGCCGCAGGCAAGGGCTCGGAGAAGGGCCCGCCTAACGGCATGGCGCCGGCCCCCATGAGGCGGTGGGCCGCAACGGGATCGGGGGCAAGATGAAGATCGTCAAGAACAAGAACAAGAACGGGCGCATCGTGATCGAGCAAGTACATGGAGAACGGGATGCAGGCGGTTAAGATCAAGTCGGGCGAGGACGGCGAGGCGCGTGCGCCCGCAGCACAAGAAGCGCGGCCGACGAGCGCCACCCTCCGGCGGACAGGACTTTCAAAGAAGGCGGCGGGCCGGAGGAGAAGAAGGCGGAGGGGCCCCCGCCAAGAGGCGCGAGGAGGAGGCGCCGGGGTCCGGCGAGCTGCAGCTCCCCGAGGCCCGCAAGCTCTCCCGACCAAGGAGGCCTTCTGCGAGCAGCCGCTGCAGCTCACCACCAAGCCCGACCTGCTGTCCTGGGACCCGCCGGCGCACACGCCCGCGCACCACCATCACCACCACCACCACCACGCGCTGGGCCTCAACCTGGCGCGCAAGCGCTGCCTGTCCGAGACGCCGGGCGAGCGCGACCCCTGCAAGAAGCGGCTGACGGCGCCAAGCAGCTTCAGCATCCCCACCTGCCTGGGGCGGGGGCGGCGCCCCGAGCGCATGCCCGACGCGCCCCCGCCGCCGCTGGCCTCCCGCAGCCCGAGGTCATCCTGCTGGACTCCGACCTGGACGAGCCCATAGACTTGCGCTGCGTGAAGACACGCGGGCGGCCAGTCGGGGCAGCTGCCCAGCGCCCCGCACGCGAAGCCCGAGGCGCCCGCGCCCGTGGTGGTGACTGCCGCGGCCACCGTGCCCCCTGCGGCCGAGAAGCCCCCGGCAGAGGACGCCCAGGACGAGCCTGAGGAGCCGCTGAGCGAGTTCAAGCCCTTCTTTGGGAATATAATTATCACCGACGTCACCGCTGAACTCGCCTCACCGTCACGTTCAAGGAATACGTGACGGTGTAACCAGCGCCGGGACGTGGGGGAGGGGCGGGCGGGACTCCGTGGCGACGCCCCCCAGGACAGCAGGACAGTCGCCGGGAAGCCGCGGTGCCTGGCGGTGTCTGGAGCCACCGAGCGGGGAGCGGGAGCAGTGGCCTGCGGCCGCGCTCCTCAGTCATAGTATTATATTTTAACCGTGCTAACTTGTTAAGTGCAGGCTTTACTCCCGTTTGTACGTGGTGTTATTATTGAAACGTATTGTTTGAGCTCAGAAGGCCCGACACCCCCTTCGGGCTGATATATATATATAAATATATTTATTTGTAGGTATTTATATATTGAAATATAAAACCTAGATTTATGGAGTCTCCTCTAGACCATGTTATATTCTATATCAGACAAACTATTTTCTGTTGCTGCCCCTCTCGGTTCCTTTTCTTTCCTCCGGCTGGGCCTGCGACCCGGCAGCCTGGGTATATATTTTTTGATACTGTACATGTGTTGTTTCTATGTGCAAAAACAAAGTTTGTTAAAGGCTGAACAAGCTCTCTAGAAACTGCTGCTGCTAGAAATGTCTAAACCGTCAGCTTCCGGCATTACCTGCTTGAATGTACATAGTAAATGGAGATTTGAAGGTGCCTGTGGCTGTGTGAGCGCCGGGGTCTGCACCCGCTTCCGCCGCGCGCCCCCTCTCGGCCCGGCCTGCTCCCCGGAAGGGAAGCGAGGGGCGCTCTCGGCGGGGGAATTCCTGCGGGCCCGGAGCGCCCGCACCTGCGACGCGGTGGGCAGCGGCCTGTCGGGTGTGTCCGCTGCTAATCCCCCCCCCGGCAGGGGCCGGTTCGGCGGGCACGGGCGCGCCCACCCGGTCCCTCGCGCGAGCCCGCCCCTCTCCGGCCTCTCCCCGGAAACCGCCCGGCTCCCCGCGGCCAGGGCAGGGTCTTCGCGGCGGACGAGCAGGGCTAAGCACGCCCCGCACTTCTTTAGGGGGCCGTTGAGGGAGCCACACGGCGTTTGGGGTCGCCGGGCAGGAAGGGGTTAAGCGGGGGGGAGCGGGGTGCGGGGAGCAGCTCCGGAAGCCGCGACCCGGGAATGCCGCGGCCGGGCCAGCCTGGCGCAGCGACGTCCCCCGCTGGGGTGGCCCGGCAGAGCGGGGCCGCGGGCTGGGGGCCGGTGGGACTGGGCGGGGACAGCGGCCGAGCCTGCACGCGCGCGCCGAGGAGGTCATCGCGGCTCTGGGGTGGGGGCCGCGCGTGAGGACGGGGGCGATAGAGGCCTGAATGCGGCCAGTGTGGCGGCTGTTGGCCGGCGGCCACCGGGCCGTGGGGAGGGGAGGCGGGGGAGGGCGGGAAGTTCTCAAAAAAATAGGGCCGGGACTTCGCGGCCGCCCCAGAATTGCCCCCCCCCACCACCACCCGCGCTGCTCGCAAATGCCCTTTGGCACCCTGGGAGGCCGCGGGGCTGGTGATTCCCAAGGCTCCTGGCCAGCCGCAGGCCCCCCCCCCCCACCCTGCGCTGGAGTCGGCGGCACGCCGCCGGGCTGGCACGGCGGGGCCCTCCCCTGTCCCTGGCAGGCCTGGGGGTCGCTCGCGGTGGCACAACTGGGGCCTGAACCTTCGCTCTGGGCCCCCCACACCAGCCCAGTGGGTGGCCCCTGCTGGCAGCTGGGTGAGCAGGGGCACAGGAGAGGGGGTGACCTGGCCTCCTGGAGGGTCTGCGGGAGGGCAGGGGTCAGGGTCAGGGTCAGTTCCGCATCTGCTAGGCCTCCTGTGCCCAGGGCTTTGCCTCGAGGCTCCTCCACCTGCTCCCTGTGCCAGGTGTGCCCAGGTGAGCCGGACATCCTCCATGCACTCAGGGCAGTCCGGTGGGACAAGCGTGGGGAATGCTGAGGGGGGGCGGCGGCTCCTGCCCTGCCTGAGGCCCCTCTGCTGGAGCTTGGCCGCCCCTGCCCGCCGTGCCCACCCTGCCTCCTTCCACCCCTTAGGGAACAGCCTGCCAGCACAGGAGGGGTGGATGTGCCCACAGGGAAGCTGCCTTGCAGGTCAGCATTGGGCAGTTCATTCGGGGCACCGGAGCTCAGCCTGCAGGGGCATCCTGGGTCCCTGTCTGCCAGGAGGCCAGTTTGTGCCCGCAGAGGCTGGCAGTGGGCACAGCCCCTGAGATTTGGGGCCAGGATCCCTAGCACAGGGCTTGTCAGGCGGAGCCAGAGATGGCCAGTTGGGGCTCCCCTTCACTCCCACTCCCACAGATGGAAGCTTCTAGAACATTCGAGGCGGGCAGGATGGAGCAGTGCCCACGCCCCACCCATACCCTGCCCTGCCTTCCACCTTCCAAGACAAGATGTGGGCGGCTAGAATGGTCAGGAGAGGGCCGGAGCGATAGCCCAGCGGGTATTGCGTTTGCCTTGCACGTGGCCGCCCATGCCAGCCCAGGTTCAATCCCTGGCATCCCATATGGTCCCCCGAGCACCGCCAGGAGAAACCCCTGAGCATTGCCGGTGTGACCCAAAAAGCAAAAAAAAAAAAAAAAATGGTCAGGAGAAATTCCAGAGCACTTCCAAGAGAGCCCCCAAACACGCAGGGTCTGGTCAGCGGGAGGTCAACAGCCTGGCGCCGTTCTCACGGGGTCCTGATGCAGCCCTTTCCTTCCTGTCTCTGCCTATGGCCCCACTGGGGGTCCCGGCAATCCCTGCTTCGGAGACTGACCTAGGGGGAGCTCAGTGGGGCCAGAAGCAAGTTTGCCGAGGTGGCCTGGGGCTGACCACTGCCTCCCCAGGGGCGAGGGACAGCAAGAAGAGGTCACTGTCACCGTGAGGGTCCTCGGCCTCTCCTAGGACCACTCAGACCCCCAACCCTCCTCTGGTTCATCTCTGCGCAAACCATGTGTCCACCGCATTATTGCTGCCCATACCGCCCCTCCCCAGGCCCCTGCCCAACCCCCCCCCTCCCCATGCCCTCCTCCCGTCCTCCCCCCAGTCCTCCCCCGCCCACCAAGCTCCCTTGTCTACAGACAGCAAGACCATGGCACAGACCCCGATGGCCTGGGGCCAGGCATCAGCTCAGTGGCCATCAGCCAGGTCAGTGGCCATCAGCCCCAGCTGCCGGTGTGGGTCCCTTCTAGGCCCGCTCAGGCCCTGCTGCCCCCTGAGGTTTCCTGAAACCATCCTGGGGCCAGCTGGGCCTGGAGGCAGCCCAGCTCCTGTCCCTGGGCGGTCAGGGAGCCTGTGTGGCTGGGCTGACCCCATTCTGCTGCCTCGGGGAGATGCTGGGACCCCGGGTGTCAGAGTCTCACTGGGGTGCCTGGCAAACCATGTGGGTACCCGTGTGGGTGCCCGTGTGGGTGTCTGTGGGGGGCCCTGAGGGGCTCAGCCTGCCCCTGCCTATAGCTGCCAAAGCGCCCACGGGGCCGTGCTGGGCTGGGGTGCAGAGTCTCCCTGTGCCCCCTTGGGGGCCTGATGCCCTGTGGCCCTGCCCCTGGTCCTTCTGGGGAGTCTCAGGAGGCTCCATGGGTGAGGAGGGTCTGGAAGCAGGAGCCGGCCACAGCTGTTGCCGCCTGCACCCGCAGCCTGTCCCCTCCGCGTCCCTCCCAAGTCCCTGCAGCAGTGCTGGGGCCAGGGCCACCCGGGGACAGGACGGGCCTCACCGCGGCACGTGTCCAGCACCGGGCCCCTGCCTGCTCCCCTGTCTCTGTTTGCTTTGAGGCATTGGTGGTGTAGCGACACCGGGAGACAGGTCAGGCCCGCTGCCCGGAGGAGGGGCGCAGCTGAGGCTGGTGGGACGCGGCACGCTGGGGTCCAGGTGGGCACAGAGAGGCCTGTGGAGGGTCTCCGGGGCTCCGCCACCCCCGCCCCGCCCAGGTGTCCATAAACCCCTGGATTTCCTTCTTTCCGCTGCATCTGAGAAATTCTTCACTAATTCCATGGTATCTGGTTTCTCATTGTGTTTCAGACAGCCCCTTGGGGTGGGCTTCCCAGAGGCGGGCAAGGGTGTCGACGCACCCTCGCTGCCCCACCACTCCTGCCACGGGAGCAGAAAGGTCACCCTCGGCCCTCGCAGGCTGAGTGCCGCCCCCGCCCGGCCACGCCATGCAGTGAGGACGCGCCTCGTCTTTGTCAGGGTGAAGCTGTTGAGGACGTGGAAGCCCCAGAGGCGGCGGCAGCCTGAGCTCATCCAGGTGCGAGCTGGGGGGACCCGCTGTCCCCCTGCTGTCCTCACCTGTGTCCTCAAGGGAGGTGACTGGGAGCAGAGACCCGGACCCCAGGGCCAGGCCCCACCCCTGCAGAGCAGAGAAAGTCCCGGGGCTGGAGGCCCAGACCCTCGGTCCCAGGCCCACCTGTGTACCTTGCGCTGTCCCCTCCCTGGCATTAAAATGATTTACATTTGCAGATTCTTTGTTTGTTTGTTTGTTTTTTGGTTTTTTTTTTTTTTTTTTTTTGCTTTTTGGGTCACACCCAGCAATGCTCTGGGGTTTCTCCTGGCGGTGCTTGGGGGACCATATGGGATGCTGGGGATCGAACCCGGCCGGCATGGGGCCGGCTGCGTGCAGAGCAAACGCCCTCCCCGCTGGGCTATCGCTCCGGCCCAGCAGATTCTTTGATGCCCATTTACTCCTCTCACCAGCCCACAGAGTTTTGGGGCCAAAGACCCAGAAACCCAGGGGCGCGGCGGAGGCTGACCAGGGCTTTGGGCTCTCAAGTCCACCAAAGGGCCAGCCCCCTCGTTGAACTGGGGGATAGGTGCCCTCCAGGCTCTGGTGACTGTGGGGTCCCCCTGGAGCCAGGGCGCCTCCTGAGAAGCATGGGTGGAGCTGGCACCCCCTTGGCTGCTGGCCCCGGATGGTGGGAGGAGGAGGAGGGAAGAGGAGGAGGAGGAAGAGAAGGAGGAGGAAGAGGAGGAGGAAGAGGAGGGAGGAGGAGGAGGAAGAGGACCGAGGAGGAAGAGGAAGAGGAGGTGGGGAGGACGAGGAGGAGGAGGAAGAGGAGGAGGAAGAGGTGGAGGAAGAAGAGGAGGAGGAAGAGGAGGAGGGGAGGAGGAAGAGGAGGAGGAGGAAGAGGTGGAGGAGGAAGAAGAGGAGGAGGAAGAGGAGGAGGAGGGAGGAGGAAGAGGAGGAGGAGGAAGAGGTGGAGGAGGAAGAGGAGGAGGAGGGGAGGGGGAAGAGGAGGAGGAGGAAGAGGAGGAGGAAGAGGTGGAGGAGGAAGAAGAGGAGGATGAGGAGGAGGAAGAGGTGGAGGAGGAAGAAGAGGAGGAGGAAGAGGAGGAGGAGGGGAGGAGGAAGAGGAGGAGGAGGAAGAGGTGGAGGAGGAAGAGGAGGAGGAGGAGGGGAGGAGGAGGAGGAAGAGGAGGAGGAGGAGGAGGAGGGGAGGAGGAGGAAGAGCAGCTGTGCTACGTCCCGAAGGCTGCACGCAGGCCTGGGCGCCCACTCAAGCAGCAGGATAAAAGCTCCTACGGGGGCTGGGGGCCGGCGCTGCCCCAGAAGAGGGACCCCCCGTGCGTGCAGAGCAAAGGACGGGCACAGCTGACCATGAAGTTCCCTGAGGGACTGACCTGGCGCTGACCAGACAGCCCTGCGTGTAGAGCCCCGGTCTGAGCCCCGGCACAGCAGAGACTGCGCCTCCCTCACCGTTTCTTAGAAATTGTTTTATTATACCCCTGTGAGATGGTTACAAAGATGTTCGTGACGGCGTCAGGCAGTGTCCCAGCACCCAGCCCTCCACCAGTGCCCGTTTCCCACCATGTCCCCAGATTTCCTCCCCCCTCCACAGCCTACCTGTATGGCAGGAACTGTGCCTCCGCTCTCTCTTCCCCTCTCTCTCTTCTCTCTCTCCCTCTCTCCTCTCTCTCTTCCCCCTCTCTCTCTTCTCTCTCTCCCTCTCTCTCCCTCCCCCAGTTTAAGAACAGAAAATTCACTCAGTGAAGAAGAAACTGCCTAAAGGGCCCAGACTAGGCTGAGCTGCCCTTTGTCCGAGAGAAAAACCGCGAGTGACATCGGTCACAGCCCCGGTGGGCAGGAGACTGTCCACTCACGGTGGAGCAGGCACATCCAGCTGATGCCCTCTGCCCTGTGGTGTGACGGTAGGAGGGGGGTTGAGCTCACCCCAACCCACTGCCACCGAGTGGGGCGAGCCCGTGAGCCTCAGCCCTGCCGACCCCAGAGCTCTGGCTTGCCGCATGCTCAGCCCCTGCCAGCCTCGGGGAAGTGCAGCCTCGGGCCTGGAGGGCTGTTCGGGGGCTCTTTGCTGTCTTGAGGGACGCAGCCCACCTGAGGCAGCGACACTGGCTGTCCCCAGAGAGGACTAAGGCAGGGGCACACGCCCACAGGCCCCCATCTGCACACCCCGCCCTTCCTGGACCAAACAGTCCCTGCTCTGGTCGTGTGCAAAGTGGGGCAGACCGGGGCTCGTGCGCAGGAGCCAGAGCACAGGAGGTCACACGGGAGTGGCCGAGCGCAGGTGGAGAGCCAGTGCCCGCACACTGTCCACTGCACAGGGAGGGCAGTGCAGGGGCCCGAGAGGGGGCCCTGGTCACAGCTGAGGAGCAGGAAGAGGTGGCGGGACCACAGCGCCATGGCACGACTGGAGAACAGCGCGGGGGGAGGGGGACGGGGGCTGCCCCGGTGTCCGCCGCTGGCCTGCTGCCCTCCTCCCCTTCTGTACTTTCCTGTCTTCTGGTCACACCAGAGGTGCCAGGGGCTATCCAGCTTGGTGCTCAGAGGTGGCTCTTTTATATTTTTGGCTTTTTTGTGCCACGCCCGGAGATGCTCAGGGCTTACTCCTGACCCTGCACTCAGGAATTATTCCTGGCGGGTGCAGGGGACCACAGGGGATGTCGGGATCTGAGGCAAACGCCCTCCCGCTGTCTGTCACTCTGGTCCCTCAGAGGCTGCTCTTGGCAGGGCAGTTTTAGGACCCAAACTGGGCCCGCACTCAGGAGCTGGGCACTAGCCTCCGCACTGCCCCGCCTCCCTCTTTGCTTCTGGCTCCCACCTGGGTACCGGAAGCAGGAAGGTGCCTAACGCCTGCACCCGCCCGGCTGACAACGTCCCTCAGGGGAATACCGGTTCTGTGGACATGGTGGGCACCACTTCTGGCCTCCTCTCTGGCAGACCCGATGGACTCCAGAGCACAGACACTGTGCGGGCCAGGGAGCGGGAGCAGAGCCGCGGACACTGGGCCCTGTGCAGCCCTGCTGGCCCCCGGCTCGAGACTGTGTTTGTCCCAGGCCCCCAGGGAAATGCCTGTTTGCTTTTGGATTCTGCAACTTCAGCCCCACCAGGCAGGTTTCCTGGGTGCCAGGCAAGGCTGGCGGAGACTTAGGGGATTCCCAGGTCTCCCCACTGGGCACCAGCAAGATCCGAGGCCCCTGGTTCTGGTGAGGCCAAGCCCCACTCTCCAGCACCCCAGAACCCTGCCCAGAGGACCGGACGGCTCATCAACTGCTCATGCTGTGACCACCCAAATAAAGTGAGGGCTAGAGGTGTCCAACAGCCCCTCCTGGGATTCTCCCACGGCCCCAAGGAGGGAGTGGGGCTGTCTGCCCTCCGTGCCCATCAGTGTCCTCACACAGCAGCTCTGGCCCCGAGCTCTGAGGCCGTTTGGGGTCAGAGGCTTCTGAGGCTGCCGCAGGAGGAGCTGGGCCCAAGCAGAGCCTTCTGCTGGACTGGCCACTCTGCCTTCCTCCAGATGCCCAGCTGGCTCCTGGTGTCCTGCAGCAAACTCTCCATTCTGCCCAGTGCCGGACATGCCAGAGCCCTGGAGGGAAGGCAGGGAGGTCCCCGCCCTTTCTCAGCCTTGGTTTCCTCTCCCCGGAAGGGCGGTGGTTATGGCTAGGGTGGGCACCAGCCCTCGCTAGCCCGCAGGAGCCCTGGGTTCCGCCCAGTCACAAGCAAGGCCTGGGCAGCACTTTGCATACAGGAGACCCAGGCCCCACCCGAGCACCTGGGGCGGCCCCGAAGCACCGAGCTGAGCATGGCTCCAGGCAGGGCGAAACAGGATGTGGCTGGGCCCTCGTCCCTCCGCAGCCCAGCATGGCCTCTGGGTCCCTCCGTGCACCACAGCCCCACACTCCCCAGCCACTGCTGGGTGTGTCTCGCAAGCACAGCAGGTGTGGTTCCACCTGTGCGTGCGCCTGACCCCACTGCCCAGCACTGGGCAGCCTCCGGACCACCTGAACCAGCGTGGCATGGGCAGGACAGCAGGGGCGCGCGTGGCCTTGTCCGCAGCTGAGCGGCAAAGCTCAACCCCTGGCACCGCACAGGGTTTTCTGAGCCCTGCCCGGAGACCCCAGCACAGAGCGAGGGCCTGAGAGGAAGGTGCGGGGTGCCCGTCGACAGAGACTGTCGGAGCTGACCAGGTGCCCGCCGACAGAGGCTGTCGGAGCTGATCAGCCGTGACCCTGACCCACAGATGCCCAGCACTGACCAGCTGTGATCCTGACCCACCACGTCTGGCGCTGACCGGTCATGACCCTGACCCACAGGTGCCCAGTGCTGATGGCTGTGACCCTGACCCACAGGTGCCCAGCGCTGACCGGCCGTGACCCTGACCCGCTGCGCCTGGTGCTGACCGCCATGACCCTGACCCGCCGCGCCCATTTCTGTTCCGTTACTGAGGACTCTGCTCTTGGTGGTCTTCCTGGGGTCCTTCTCCCCCTCCTGGGTCTCTGGGGTACGGGTGTGGAGAGGGTCCATCCAGACGCTCTTTTTTTAATTTTTTTTTCTTTTTTGCTTTTTTGGGTCACACCCGGCAATGCTCAGGGTTACTCCTGGCTCTGCACTCAGGAATTACTCCTGGCGGTGCTCCAGGGACCATATGGGATCCCGGGATCGAACCTGGGCCGGCACAGGCCGGGTGCGCACAAGGCAAACGCCCTACCCGCTGGGCTATCGCTCTGGCCCCTATCCAGACGCTCTTGATACACCAGCTCTGCCACCCACAGGGGCACTGCCGTCCCTCAGGTCTGAGCAGGCCCTAAGGGTCCGGCCCTCGGGGGCTGCTCTGGCCCCAGAATTGGCCTCCCTGAAGGGATTCTGGAAGGAGATGCCCATCCCTGACCGGCGCCCACCTGCCTCCCAGGGCTGCCTGTCGCAGAAAATTCCAGAAGAGATGATCTGCCTTTCTCCGGATTCGCACCATGGCCTTTGTGCTGGGGACAGGTCAGGCACCTTTGGGGGCACCTCACTACTCACTGTCTTCCCTGGCCCAGGCTTCGGGGCTGGTGGCTGACACTGTGTCCCCAGCACACTGCGTCCTGGGGTCGTGGGTCTTTGGGCCCTGAAGGCACCTCCGTGTCCGCCCAAACATGGACTGACAATGGTACCCTGCCCAGTATGTGGGGACAGCTCAGTGCACGTCCACTCGCGGGCCCCCAACACCCAGGGCCGACACCCAGCCCAGACCCCCTGGCTCCTATGACCACACATCTTTGGGGGTGATGCAGGCAGGGGAGGCGGAAAAGGCCGACTTGGGGCGTGCCCGTGTCTGCACCAGCTGAGCATGCGCTGGCCCGGTGAGAGGCTCAGACCACGGCTCCCCTGGGGCCTGGCCTCACCCGCCCATCCCTGACCCAGGAGGCTGGAGGACGCCCCCGGGAAGCCCACAACTCCCGGCCCTCCATTCGGGAGTCCAGTCCGGGCTCAGCTCCAAGACCTGCATGGCCAAAAGTCCCGGCACTGCCCAGTTCAACTCGCTTAGCCCCCGAGCCCCCATTCGAGCCTGTGGGTGACTTCCCAGATGAGGGCTGAGCCTCTGCCTGCTCCGCCCCGCCCACTGCAGCCTCCGAGGAGCAGGATTCCGAGGCCAGGGGCCGCACAGCACCGAGCAGCCCCTGGCCACACCTCGTGGAGTGGCTGAAAGCCTAAACTCACCTTCCAGTTGGAGCTGGTTAGGCCACTGCCGTCCGGCCTTTCCGCTGCCCCTGGACCCAGCGATGCCCCAGATGGGTGAGTGGGTGGATGTTGACAAAGTGGGAAAGTTCTAGAATGTCGGACAGCACAACGAAGCCTAACGGTGTCACCACTGTGGCATCGACGGGGCTGAGGGGCCGGGCGAGTGGACCAGCCCCTGCACCTTCGCGCAGACCCACAGCTAACGTGGCCCGCCCTGGAGCAGCAGAACAGCAGTGAGGCACTTGCTTTGCACAGGCTGACATGGGTTTGATCCCCGGCACCCCACTTAGGGTCCCCTGAGCCACCATCAGTGATACCCGAGTGCAGAGCTGAGAGAGCGCTCTGAGCACAGCCAGGTGTAGCCTAAACACCAGAATAATGTTTTGTTTTGTTTTGTTTTTTTGCTTTTTTGAGTCACACCCAGCAATGCTCAGGGGTCCTCCTGGCTCTGCACTCAGCAATTAATCCTGGTGGTGCTCGGGGACCATATGGGATGCCGGGATCGAACCCAGGCAGGCACAGGCCGGCTGCTTGCAAGGCAAACGCCCTACCCGCTGGGCTATCGCCCGCCCCCAGAATAATGTTTTAAACAAAGCAACAAAAGACCAAGATTCTTTCTTCCGTACCCAGCAAACCTTCTCCTCTGTCTTTGGATTTTGATTCCTCACACCTTGCGATGCTCCAAGAAGCTTCTGGAATACCCATTTGGGGGGTGCAGGAGGGGCTTCACGGCCACTCTCGCCTCTGGGTGGGGATCTTAGGTCAGCTTCCTGCCAGAGCAGCCGCATCCAGCTGATGACCCCTGAGTGCTGGCCAGGCGCCTGGAAGCCAGCGTGAGGAGAGGGATTTAGTGGGTGTCTGTCAGCAGGAGGCTGAGTAACTGTCCTTCCTGCCTGCTCAGGCCTCTGTACCCACCAGCTGCTGAGTTGCCATAGCCCCTGGGGCCCTCAGGGATGGAGTGGGGGCAGGGTCAGCCTGGCAGAGCCGGGGCTTATGGGCCTGCTGGCTTCAAAGCCCGCTGTGGCGCCCACAGCTGGCTGGACTCTGGGGGCCGCTGACCTGGCAGAAGGTGGCCCCTGCTCCTGGGCCCGTGGGGCCTCAGCCGCCTGGGTGGCCGCCCTCGTCCTCACACACCTCCCTTCCCCACGCGCTGAGCTGGGCACGGGGTGGCAGGTCCCCAGCCCGGCTGACCTTGAGCCTGCCACATCACCCCATTCTCTGTCACACTGGCCTGGACCCTGAAACTTGACCCTTTACAAAGGAAAGCGCCCCTCAGCAATTGGCCAGGCCCTCCTGGGCTCTCCACAGGCACGGCTGTGGGTGTCCTGCTGCCCCGTCTAAATGCCTGTGGGTGCTGCCTGCCCTTCCCTCGTGGACACCCAGCCTGCCCTGCACAGCCAGGAGAGCCACAGAGCTGGGGACCTCAGTTGGGCTGCCCAAGTCCTCCCCCTCTCGGAGCATCCCCAGAGGAATCAGTGCTGTCCAGGGCCCCATTAGGAGTCTGAGGGCCAGAGCCATAGTCCAGCGGGGAGGGTGTCGGCCGCGCACGCAGCACCAGTGGGCTTGATCCTCAGCATCCCATAGGGTCCCCTGAGCACCACCAGGAGTAATTCCTGAGTGCAGATCCAGGATTAACCCCTGAGCATTGTCAGGTGTGACCCAAAAAGCAAAAAACTAAGTGGAGGGGGGGAGCTGTGGAGCCCAGGCGCTCCCTGCCCTGCCCTGGGGGTGACCCTGCACCAGGAGAGGCCCCCTCCCAGCCTTGGCTCCCGAGGCGGGGCTGGCTGTGGTCCAGGCCCGGCTACAGTGCCATAGGGCACAGCTCTGCCACCTCCCCCATGCAGACACTGCAGGCTGCGAGCCGGCTCAGGGCGCTGTCTGCTGGCCGGCCCTTGGGTTGGGGCAAGCTGACTGGGGAGGGTCAGCACAGCGCTTCTTCCCACGGTGGGTTCTGGCCACGGGGTGGGGGCACAGCAGGGGCTGCGGGGTCCCCCACCCTCCCTGGCGGTAGAGCGTGCGCCGCCCTTTGACCGGCTCCTTCTCGGGAATGTGGGGGGGCCCGCCGGGGTGCGGGGCAGCCGCTGGCTCAGCCACCCTGGCAGCCGCCGCACAGCCCCTGGGGAGGCTGGGAAATGGGCGAGGTGGCCAGACTGGTTTCAGCCTGGGCACCCACGCGGGCTGGCGGGAGGGGGAGGCTGAACCCCGCTCCGAGGCCACCCCACAGGCTTTGTTCAGACCCTGGAAGGCGCCAGCCCACGGGGTGGGGGCAGGGCAGGCCCCACGGCTCCAGGTGCAGCCCCGCGCCCCCGACGCCCCCTGCCCCTCCCGGGCGCAGGTCCTGGCGGCTGCAGAGAAGTTGGAGGCGGGAGCAGGGTCCATGCGCCCGGCTGGGCGGCGGCTCCCTCTGACCTTCACCATGACCTTGGCCTCCCCCCCGTTTCTCCTCCCACCCCGCCCAGCCGGCCCTCCGGGAACGCAGGTGGCCCGGGCTATGGAGGTCCCGTGTCCCTTGGGAGCCAGCGAAGGAGGGGACCAGGGGCAGGCACCGTGTCCCCTAGGATCCAGCGGCCCCAGACACCCCGACACCCCGAGCCCCGAGCACACAGGCGCGGGACAGGGCGGGGCACAGGTCACGGGGCGGCGAAATTCCCTCGCAAGAAGCTGCGCCCAGAAGGCCGGGCTGGGCAGGGGCCGGGTCGGCCTCAACGCGTCAGCGCCCCCACCAGCCTTCCTGGGTCTAATGGCCCTGCAGGGGCGTCGAGGGAAGGGGCTGCGAAGGTGGGGGCGGCTCCAGGACCCGGCGAGGGAAGCTCCCTGCGGGCAGGGGGTCGGAGTCTCGCCCACTTGTGGTCTCTTTTTGGGGTCCCTGGGGTCAGGGACGGTTGGCAGCTGCGGGACGGTGAGCGCCCTGAGCCCCCAGCACAAACCCAGTCAAAAAAGATGAGGGACTCGGGGCTAGGGGGCGCCGAGCAGGCGCGGGGGACCCCTGCCCGCCACCAGGGTGGGCTGCGGCTGGGGCGCGGGTGCAACCGGGCAACGAGCGCCGCGTGGAGGGCGGGAGGGAGGGTCCCGGCCGACCCTCCGGGGCTGGGCTGGACGAGAGCCGCCGAGCCCCGCGGAGTGGTGGGGGGCGCAGCGGTCCCCCGGGGCGGGGCGGGGGCGTCGGGGCCGGGGCCGAGCGTCCGGGTGGGCGGCCGGGACCCCGCGGCCAGGCGGGCTTTGTCTGCGGCGGCCCCGCTTTGGGAAGGCGCCAGCCCGGGGACAAGATGGCGGGGCCGGGCGGCGGCGACGCCACGCGGATCTCACGGCGCGGGGAGGGGCGACCCCGCCGCCCCCGCTGGCCCCGCGCCCGCGCCCCGCGCCCGCGCCCCCGCCGCCCGCCGCCGCGCCGCCGCCGCCCCGCGCCCAGCCCCCGCGCCGCAGCTGCAGAAAATGGCTGCCAAGCGGCGCCAGTCGCCACGCTGCCACCGCGGGGACGGCGCCACCGCCCCTCCGCGCCCCCCGGCCCGCGAGCCGCCGCCCGCGCCGCACCCCCCGCACCCCCCGGGGGAGCCGGGCTGGCGCGGGGCGAGCGGCGCGGGCAGGGGCGGCTACCCAAGGCCCAGCAGGGGCGGGGGGCGTGGGCGCGGCGTGCCAGGAGCGCGACCCCCTACCCGGCTCCCCCGCACTCCCCCGCGTGGCCTGGCGACGCGGCGGCGCCCCGCAGGGACCCATCGTGGCTCGTTGACCTCGGCGGCGCCCGCCAGCGCTCGCACCCGTGTTGGTCCCATCTCCCCACCCCCACCCGGCCTTGGCGCTGGCGTGGCCGCCGCGGAGGGCAGAGAAAGATGAACCGTGAATCGGAAGGTTCCGCGCTCACGGCGGAGCCAGCCAGGAGGCGCTGGAGACGGTGCGGGAGCTGGGCAGGTGCAGCGCGCCCACCTCGTCCCCCCCCCCCCGGTCACGCCCGCGCCTCGCCCAGCCCTGAGCCCCACGGGCCACGCAGGCGTCCGTGGCCACGCAGTAGCTCCTGGGCGCCCCGAGTCCCAGCACACTTCTCTGAGCCCCGAGGGAATGTCCAGGGCTCTGAAGAGCCGCTCAGGACGCAGCAGAGACCCCCGGTGCGGAGCGCGAACCCAGGAGCCGGCCTGGGGAGCGTCAGGGCTGGGAGGAAACTGACCCAGGAATCCCCCAATTCGGGGGTGCTGAGGAGCAAACGAAAAGCGCCATCGGAGGGAGCGAGGCGTGCTGGGTCCGAAGCCGCAACCGTCGGGCCAAGCCCCGCAGGAGCCACGGGGGCAGCCCAGGTCGGGGGGCTGGCCACGGAGGGGTGACGGTCAAGTTTGGGGCTTTACTTCCCTCGAGGCAAGTTTCTCGTCCACACCCCGCCACCCGCTGTCCAGGCTGGGGCGCCCACCGCCACGGACAGGAACATTCAGATGCGGTCGACGAGAGGGCAGAACCCGAGCCAACACGTCAAGGAACTGCGTTTCCTCATCCTGCCCGTGGGCTTAGAGCAGAGATGCCCGGAACCCCGCGGGGACAGAGAGCTGGGGGCATACGGGCATCCCCAGTCCGGGAAGGCTATGCTGGTACCCCGCGCAGGGAATGAGGCGGCAACGACCTGCTAAATGGGCGGGGCGGGCAGGGGCTGAGATGGGTTTGTGGAACACCCAGAGACTGCACCCCGAAAATGCACTGGTTTCCCAGGGCTCCAGAGGCTATGGGAGGCACCGGTGGGGCTCTGGGACCAGACCCCGGCCACCCAGGGAAGGGAAGCTGCTTCCCGCGAGGCCCAGCGGCGCGCGGCAGATAATCTCGCCAAGGTCAGGGGCGATCCCTGGCCGGGGCTGCGGCGGCCCCAGCTTCCTTCCGCAGAAACGGCGAGGAGGCGGCCGGAGCTAACTCGGTCCAGCCGGCAGCGCCCTCCCCAGCCTCGCACCCGGGCCCCTGGCAGTGCCCGCTTCCGCCGCCTGCCCTTAGAGACCCGGCCCCGGTGATTTATTTAGGGAGGCGGAGTTTGGGGTTTGGAAGAGGCGGAGGGCAGGGGTCACGCCGAGCCCGAGGTCACGCGGGTCAGCGCGCACATTCCCCCACCCCCACCGGCCTCCCGCAAGACCCCCACCTGCGCCTCGCTTCGGGCGCCGCTTCCCGGTAGGGGGCACCGCTGGGCGCCACCTCGAGGCCGCGGTCCCCGAGGCCAGCGCAGTCACAGGCGACGTCCCGGGGCGCTCGGGGACCCATTGTCTAAAATGTCTCCTGGGGAAACCAGGTCCCAGCTCCCAGGGGTGGTGGGTGGGCCTCGGCCTCAGCCCGGGAGGGGTCGGCCGGGAACCTGTGTGCGTGCACGTGCGCGCCTCTGCCAGGGAGACGCGCGCGAGGGTTTCTCCGGTCCCGCCGCGCCGAGCCCGCCCGAGTTTGACGCCCGCGGGAGCCTCGTCGCCGCGGGAACAGCGACGTCAGCTCCCGCACGGCGCCCTCCGCGCACCGGCCCGGCGCGACCACCTGATCCGGGCCGCGGGCGGCCGCTGCGCCTCCGCAGTCTGCCCTGAGACCCGAGGGGCTCCCGCCCGCAGTCTCCGCCCAGCGCGCGGGGATTCTCCTTCCCACACAACAATTGGCAGGTTTTAAAAGTAACCTTTAAATGAGACATCGATTTATCATTATTATGGCTGCATTCAGAAATCCAGCCCGAAGGGACCCCCTGGAGATGGTAATTTAGTGGTACCTTGTGCTGTTTGCGGATTAGCCCGCCCCTCGCCCCGCAAGCACTAATTGCTCTGATTACCTTCGGGGCGGGGGAGGTGAGTGTGTGGCGGCGGTGCGGGGCTGCACACTGTCCCCGGCCCGCGCGCACGCTCGGCCCGCTGCGGCGCCAGCTACTTTTGCAGCGACGCACAACGCCCCCCCGCCCCCGCACGCCCCTGCAGCGTCTCTCCCGCATCCGGGCCTTCCCGCTCCTCCGCCGCTGTCGGCCCGGTTTTTTTATTTGGGGTGGGGGGCGCCTGGAGATGGAAGTGGGAGCGCGCGGAGTGGGGACGAGGACGGCTGGTGGGAGGAAGAGGATGACCAGCCGCGGAGGGGGCGGGGCGGCCGCGGGGAGGGCCACTTGGGGCGCGGGTACCGGCCAGCGGGGGTGGGCCGTGTCGGGGGGGTGCGAGGCGGGAGGCGGGGCGCCGGGAGGGAAGAAAGGAGGGGGCGGGGGCGGCTGGCGGGTTTCCACTCGTGAGAGCCGGTTGCCGAGAGACGCGCGGGCCAATGGGCGCGCACCAGCTCAGCGCGGCGCCCGGCGCGTCGCCTTATATGGTGCGGCCGCTCGGCGGGCGCCCGCGCACATCGCCATATAAGGGCAGGAACCTACAGACAGGCTCTACCTTGTTCTCGCGCGCGCCCGCGCCGCGATCGATGCGCGCGCGCCCGGCCGGCGGCCGCGCGGACCCGGGAGCGGGCGGCCACGGCGCCGCGCGGCGCGGCCCGGCCAGATGTGGAGGGCGCAATGGCAGCCCGCGCCAGCTGTGGCGCTCGAAGGTGTCTCCGCCGCCCGGCTCCCTCGGCATCTCTCCGCCCCACTCCCTACCGTTTCCGAGGTGCAAATGCAAATGAAAAGGGACGGAAATCTAATTGCTTTTGTTTTAAAAAGATAATGCGAGGCTGACAGGATGGAGTCGCAGCGAGGCCGGGATCTGGAGAATCCCAGTGAACGCCCGGCCGCTCCACGGCCGCAGCAGGAGGGGAAATAGCCGAACTCGGATGTGTGGGTTCGGGGACCCTCCTGCCGCGGGACAGGGCACAGCCCCTCGGCACTCCCACCTCCATTGGCGGCGGGTTAAGACTCCGGGGCGGCGCCTTTGGGAGACACCCTCGGTCTGGCGGGGGCCGCAGCGCCGGGTTCCCTCGCCGCAGTCCCCAGCAGCTGGTCGGCTGGGATCGGCAAAGGCTTGGGGCTGGGTGGAGCCGCGGCCATCCCTGGTCAGCCTCTTCCTGGGCTCCTGCCCTGTGCGTGCCCCAATTCCAACCTCCAGCCGGGCTTTATTCCCCTTCTCCCCACTTGCAGAAGCGCCACTCCTGGGCGGGGTGAGTGGCCCCTGGAACTGCGGCGGGGCCCCTGGCCGATCCCTTAGAGCGGCTCCGTGTGGCAGTCCCGACGCGGGTGGCCACCCCCGCCCGCCCCGCGGTCCTCCCTCCCACCGTGTCGGAGGCTCGCCGCCGCCCCGCAGCCCGCCCGAGAAGTGTCGTCGGGGCCCCGGGTGTGGGAGGGCGACCCGCACACGCGTCTGGGTGCCCCGCTGCCACAAAGGCTCTGAGACGGGCTGTCCTGGTTCCCGGCGGCGCCCAGCGCGGGCTGGAGTCGCTCCTCCCGACCATTCCCAGCAGCACGGTGCCACCTATGGAAAGTACCTGGAATTAGTCCGGCTGCGCGGGGCTGCGCGGGGCTGTGCGGGCGCGGGAGGCCACACCGCGCTCCGGCCCCCCTACGTCCGCGCTGGCAGGGGCGCGGGGACGCTCAGGGACATTTTCTCTGGCCTTCCGGGCTCCCCTGGAGCTCGGTGCCTTCGAGTCTGGCATCACTGTGGAAACTGAGGCAGGTGTGTGGACAGCTGGGAGGTGGGTTCCCTGTTCTCACCAGGGGCTTCTAGTCAGGGGGCAAATATGGGAGGTGTGGCGGGGCGGCGGGGCTCAGCAGGCCAGGGCGTTAGTGGTTGTTAACAAGCAGTTCCTAAAGTTCCGAATCCCAATAAACCTTCCAGGGTAACTCCTAATCCACAGGAGCTGCTGCTCGGGAGACACAGCCCAGGAGAGAGAGAGAAAAGGTCTCACCCTCATCCTCCGGAACTCATGGAGCAGGGCCAGAGCTGGTCAGGTGTCCCCTAACCTATTCTCTCCCCCCTACCCCACTGCGGGTGGGGCAGGCAGGGCAGCCTGAGGCCCGGCTTTGGCTGTGTGGCTTGTTGGGCCGGAGCCTGGAACTGGTGCTTGAAAGCCCAGGGGATGCCTGCGCTGACCACGTCAAGCCCCTGAAATGCCCACTCCAGCGGTCACCCAGTCTGGCTGCGGGGAGGCGCTAGAGGCTCTTTCCAGCTCTGGCTCCAGAGCCTCGTTCCTGGAGTCCCCAGGTTGGAGCTGTCCCGGAGTCAGACTCCCCACGCGGCTCCTGCTCACCAGCGACCCCATGCACGTCTGGTTGTACCTACGTCCATGCCCTGCCAAGCTGAGCCTAGTTCTGCTCCCACCGACAGCTGCCCGGCACTTTCTGTCAACTTCTGGGGACAAAACAAGGTCCAGCGCTGGCCCGTGGAACGACTAGGGGCTTTGCACCCTCTGCCCTGCCGGGCCCGGGGGGCTGAAGGTGGTTCCAAAAGCTTCTTCTGCGGCTGCGGTGCCTTACAGCAGGACAGAGCTGTGCCCGCACCCTCCGGTCTGAACACTCTCGTATGCCAGGCTGGGTGCCAGGCTCTGGGGGTAAGAGGACCCGTTGCAGATGTTCGTGCCCAAACAGGCTCTCAGCCCCCACTGCAGCTCCCCCAGGGACCAGTCCCCCTGCCCAGGCTTTACCCCTTGGGAGCTTCCTGTCCTTTACTGATCTACTCATTTTTGGCAAGATGGGTTTGCTGGCCATGCCTGTGCTTTCTCGGGTCACTCTTGGAGGGGATCCAGGGACTTTATGTGGTGCCAGGGATTGAACCAGGATCAGCTGTGTGTGGGACAAAAGTTTTCCAACTGTACTATCTCCCCAGACCCCTGCTTTAAAGTCTAGCTGGAGGGGCTGGAGCGATAGCCCAGTGGGTAGGGCATTTGCCTTGCACGCGGCCCGCCTGTGCCGGCCTGGGTTCGATCCCCGGTGACCTATATGGTCCCCCCGAGCACCGCCAGGAGTAATTCCTGAGTGCAGAGCCAGGAGTAACCCCTGAGCATTGCCGGGTGTGACCCAAAAAGCAAAAAAAAAAAAAAAAACCCATAAAGTCTAGCTGGAGCCCGGACCACTACCCTAACCCTCCACAGCTCACCCTCCCCAGACCCTGCTTTAAAGTCTAGCTGGAGCCGCTGGGCACCACCCTAACCTGCACCACCCTCACCGAGCATTTTTCGGGTGACGCTGGCATTGCCTGTACATGATTGGACACGTTTTGCCATGGGAGAAAACTCCGCCCTGAGCAGATTGTTTCCCTACTGATTCCAAGGGGAGACTTGGAATCTCCACGGTGTATGGACTTGGGGGTTTGCTCTCGGGAAAGGGTCCTGGGAAAGGGTCTGGCCACCCCTCCCTGCCAACACTCGGCAGTCGCCCTCTGGGAGGCGGCCCCTCAGTCCCCCTCTCTGCCCTGCTGCTCCGGGCTCCTGCTGACCGGGTCCGGGGGACCTGCTGGGGCAAATGGCCACGTCCTCTGGGTCCTTGGGCTGGAGGGAGGTGGCTCTGTGCAGAGGGGGCTGTTCACCCACCCAGACACACAGGACACACACAGACACTACGCACCTACACTCAGACACACACCGACACACACAGACACACACTGACACGCACCTAAACACAGACACACAGACACACGCACCTACATACACAGACACATACACACCTATACAGACACACACCACTACAGCTACACAGACACACACACCTATACACAGCTACACACAGACACACACAGCTACACACAGACACACACAGACACACACAGCTACACACAGACACACACCTACACACACAGAGCACTTCTGTCTACACCTCCATCTGCAGGGAGGGGACGGGCACGGAAACACAGAAGGGACAACCCAGGCAGCTTCCGGTCCACTGGACTCCTCTGTAGCCCCGCAGCTCTCTAGAAGAAACTGGCTGCGGCCGGGAGAAGTGGCTGAGGAGCCGCGACCTGGAGCCCCAAGTTCTGCCTTTTCTTGCCAGAAAGGTGTGGGGGTGCCTCGATTTTCTCCTGAGGTTTTGGTGGTCCCCCAGGCGAGTCCCTAGCTCTCAAAGGACTTGCGCAGAGCTGGTGCTCCCAGACCGCAGGCACCACCCAGGGGCAGGGGCGTAAGTTTGAGCTGGGCGTCCTGTCCACACTCAGCCCCCACAGTTCCTGCTGCTCCCGGTGACCTCCCAAACAGCCACTGGGGTGGAGAACGGGCACCCCCAGTGAAACCCGACTTTAAGACTGGAAACTTAGACGTGGTCCGCAGCCTCATACTCAGTCCCGGTTCCCTTTCACGGAGGGAGCGCCGCGAGTGTGGTCGGGGGAGAAGCCAGGGACGCTCCACCCTCGCGTTGTCGCTCTCTCCTCCCCATTATACATGGGGGGGTCTGCTGCCAAAAATTCTCTGGGGCTCAGCAGTGCCGGGAAGTGGCCCCGCGAGGATGACCCTGGTCCGAATTCATTTACCACATTTATTTGTGGATTTCTTCCTCCCACTCCTCTTCATATTGAAACAGATAAAAAGATTTCTAATGTATAAAAGATGCTCCCTCCACATTAAGACCCCACACACACCGACACCCCGTTTTTCCTGCTTTGAATCCAAAGATTTCTGAAGTCTGGGTAATGGGGGACAGTCCGGGAGAAGGCAATGGGACCCACACCTCAGAAACCTACTTGGGGTCCCGCCCCCGCCCCGCCCCGCCTTCCTAAAGGACGGGCGGGGACCCTCAGAGGTGCCCCAGCCCACCAAACCGCCCACCGAAGAGGGGGTGAGAGAGGGCGCCGGCCGGGGACTTCAGCCGCTCAGCTGTCACCCATTTGCTCCCGAAGTTGCCAAACTCGAGACAGAAACTAGAAAAGTACAGACAGTGACCGTCACACTTCCCCGACCTTCTTACTTCACCTCCCTCCGTTCCCGGTCACAGACCCCAATATTCTTGGCCAATTCAGTTCTTCCTAGTGTAAGCCTGTTTGAGGATACGGAAGAAGAGCCACAGGAAGGAAAATTACTTTTGCCGCATTGCCTCATTCTTTTAGATAAGCCTTTTTATGCAAATGAGGGCTGCGGCTCTGCCACGGACCCTGCGCTGCGGTCCCAGATGTTTGCATCCTTCCCGCAGCCCCAACTTCTGGAGCGCGCGATGCCGCAGAGGAAGTTGTGCGGGTAAATACGGTACTGCGGTCCGTGAATTTGATTTTCTCAGCCGGGCGCGGAAGCCGGGCGGGGGCTCTCACCGCCGCGGGAAGCGGCGTCCCGCGAGCCGGCCAGGGTGGCGGGGCCCCGAGGCCGGCGCTGCCTTCCAGGGGGTCCGGCTGCCCAGCAGCTCAGGCTGCCCGGGGGTCTGGGGCTGGCGCGGGCAGCGCGGCGCTTGCGCGGGGACCGAGCCGCAGCTGGCCGCGCGCTTCCCGGCAGCCTCGGAACCTGCGACGCGGCTTCTGGGCGTGCGCGGAGCCGGAGCGCGCGGTCCGCGCGGCCTCGACGCCCCGCCGGCCACTGGCCCCCGCCAGCGCCCCCTCCTGGAGCAAAGGCTTGGGCGCGCCGCTCCGTGTGCTCGGGGGAGGGGGCGGCGGAGCCGGCGGGGCCGCGCACCAGCTGCTTGCTACCGTCGCGGCGCGGCTTCCCCGCGAACTCCAGACCGCCGCTCCCTGGCTTCGATGCCCGTCCCGCAGCCGCTTGAAGCCTCGGTTTGTCGAGTTTTCCCGGCCAGTGCCCTGGCCTCGCGGTCCCTAGCAGCGACTCCTCCCTCGAACAACTCAGCGACTCCTGCACTTGCCTTTTCTAATGCCGGACGGGGCGGGCGGAGGAGCCAGTGCCGCAGCGCAGCGGGAGGGCGCTGGCCTTGCAGGCGGGTTGGATCCTCTGCATCCCTAGCAGCTTCGCCCCCCACCCCCCACCCACAGCACCGCTGGGTGTGATCTCCAAAGCAAAGAAAATGAGAGGAAAATGAAAGGGGACGCTGAACACTTAACGTGAACGCCCTAGCGGGAAGGCCCCGGCCCAGGGCCCGGCTGGAACTGTCTCCAGGTCCGGGAATCTCAGGGGAAGTCACTTCAATACCTTCCGCTTGGGGGCAAGGTAGGAAGAGAGGAAGGACCCCAACTCCCAGGGAGCCGCGACCTCCCTGCACCTCCCTGGGGCAAGGAGAGCCCTGCGGGGCGTCTGCTGGCTGGAGGGGGCAGGGCGGCACCTGCTACCTACCCAGCGCCCCCTGGAGTCGGCCCAGCCGAGCCGGGCTCCCGTGCCCCCGTGCCCGCGCCCCCCCGCCGGGCCTCCCCCCAGCCTCCCCGCAGGAAAGGGCATCTTGTGCTACAAGGCAAGACCAAGGCTCGTTGCTCTTTTGAGGGTTCATTTGAGGGAGGCGGTCATCGTGGGCGAGCTGGGGGGTGGGGGGGCGATGCTGAGAGTCAGGGTGCGGGGCCATTGAATCGGAAACGCTGACCCCGAGGCCCAAGGCTTGCCTCCAGCCGCTCGTCTGACCTCGGGCCTGTGCCCCGGCGGTTGGATTCTTGCTCCTTCCCCAGGTCCAACCCAAACAGACCCACAAGTTCCTGGGCCCCTGCGGACCCGCAGGACTGTCGGCGGGGCGGGGCGGTAGGTGCAGCCGCTCAGAGCACCCGGAGTTGGCTCCCCCTTGCACCAGCCAGCCCGCCGTGCTCCCCGGACTCCGGTGGTCTGTGGCTGGCAACACCAGGGGGCTTTCCGGGGCGGCGTGGGGATGCCTTGGGCGCATGCGTTCACCTCCACTGCTGTGCGCCTGCTCCTCGGCTGAGACCTGCGCTCTCACCTGCCACGGCAGGCTCCAGGCTGCCAGTTCCGACGTCCCTTGGGGTGTCCCCCCACCCAGGGAGGTCACAGCTGGCTTCCAGCGCTGGGCGTCACAATCGGACCCCGTTCCCACAGGCCAGAGCTTGACCGAGCATTTTGTGACGGTGCGGCGGCTCCACTGAGCGCTGCCAACTGCCCGTCACCATCCGCCGGGGTTGCCATGCTCTCGGGGCTTTTCTGGAACAGTTTTAGGAGAGAAGCCGCAGTGTGGTGCAGTTCATTACACAGGACACCCAGCTTGTGAATGGACTTGAACCCAGCAAGCTGCCACTGTTAGGAGGTTGGAACCTCCCCCCATCCCCACCAGTCTAGCGTTGGAGTTGCAGGTCGAGTGTCTGCTTAGAAGGACCAGTCTCGGGGCCGGAGCGATAGCCCAGCAGGGGAGGGCGTTTGCCTTGCACGTGGCCGGCCCATGCAGGCCAGGGGTTCGATTTCCCGGCATCCTATATGGTCCCCCGAGCACCGCCAGGAGTGGTTCCTGAGTGCAGAGCCAGGAGAAACACCCTTCAGCATTGCCGGGTGTGACCCAAAAAAAAAAGAAAAAAGAAAAAAAAAAAAAAAAGGACCGCTCTCTGCTTCTGTGCCCGGCGCCTGCCAAGCTGGCCTTTCCTCACCCGTGTATTCTCCTTAACCTGAGAAGGGATGGCACCTGGGACCAAAAGCCTGTGGGTTGTGCAGAGAGGCGGGCTTGGCTCCCCCAGTCATGGCCCTTGCTGGGACCCCCTCCGACCCAATCCCTGGCCTCAGTTTCCTCAGCTACAAGATGGGGGTAACCGCTCTGCCTTGGTGGCTGAGGAGTCCCGTGGGGTGACGCTCCTCCAGAGCAGTTTCCCCAGGGCTGGGGAGACCATTTCTCTCCTCAAACCCCAGCAAACACTGCTGGTGGCCGTGGTCGGGGTGCGGACAGAGGCCCCCTCCTGCCCCTTCCAGGGGCCTCCACTGGAGACGGGGAGGAGAAGGGGGAGCCTCTTCCCCCCAGAACCCCCAAACACGGCTCTAGCTAGGCTGCACCTGGGACTCCCCTGGGTCACTCCTTTGGGTATTCCAAATGAGGGGTAGTGAGGGGCAGTGTGGGGTAAGGAGCGGTACCGCCTCCACCAGCCTCGACTCCTCCGCATAGCTGATCACTCCGCGGCCCCGGCTCTCTTCAGCGCCCCCAGCTACTGCTGCACTCAGCTCCCGGGCACCCTTGGTGAGAACCCAGCAGTCCTGGAGGCTCACAGGCTTCTGCCAAGGCTTCTGGAGCCTGGCGGGGCCTTGCCTGGAAGCTGGGGTGGCCAGTGACCCAGGCAGCAGCGGGGCCTCACCCTGGCCCCGTCCATCCTCAGCCCACTCCCAGACTCCAGCAGTGGTCACGGGGAGGCAGAGATGGCCCAAGGGCTTGTCCAGGTCGGAAGGTGGCCGGGCCCAGAGCTGAGGGCACTGGGAGCAAGTCAGGGGCCCTGGTGGGGAAGGGAAGTCATGAGCCCCGTGTCAGGGTCACCAGAATGTGGAGCACTCCTAGAGGCCCGAGGGTCCCCGAAGCAGGTGCCCCGAGGTGGAGGAGCACCACAGTCCAGTCTCCCAGGAGAGGGATGCTCACACCTCACGGGCAATGGGAGGTGGAAGGAGGCTGCTAGGAGCTCCGACTACAATTTCCTTCATAAACATGCGATCTGAGAGCATTTGATTTCCACTTTCACTCCCCCCCACCCCGCCCCAACACACGCACTGTCTCCAAAGACACTCAAATTGCAGCCATATGGGGCTAAAGTAATAGGAAGCAGTTACCTTATTTACTGCAGAAGCAGCGCACTCAAACCTGCTGGCTGGGCAGGAGAACCGCAGCGGCACTGGAGAGAAGAGCTGAGGGGAAACTTGGGTCTTCCTTGGAGCCGCACCCGGGAGCAGCAACCCTGTGACCTGGCAGGTGAACTGAGGGGTGTGGCAGGTGTGGAGCAGAGACCCGGCTCTCTGTTGAGGCGGGGTACGAAGCCAGAATCCTCCTCCCCGCTTCCAAGGCAATGCCTGACACCAGCCCTGAGGTGTGAATGAGCGCCCTCCGCCCCCACCGTGCCCTGCCCTCTCCTGGCACTCACCACCCCCCCACTATAATTGTTGCTGACCATTGGGACGCTTGTTCCAGTTGTTCCCTGGGTAATCTTTGGGGGGGGTCAGGCTGCGCCCTTGCTGTGTGCTCTGCAGGGCTTCACGAAACAAGACATCTCCCAAGCCATCATTTTGTTCAGAACAGGCACTTTAGTGCCAGGCTCAAGGGTGGACAGGACAGTGCAGGGGAAGGGGCAGGTGAGCAGCTGCCGTGGAGCAGCAGGTGAGCAGCAGACTTTGGGCACATTTAAGCAAAGAAGAAATAGAGAAAGAGGGGACAGAGCAAGGAAAGGAAGAGAGAAGGACGAAGGAAGGAGGGAGGGGGAAGAGAAGAGGGTTAGAGGGCGGGCTTAGGCTCCTCAGCAGGGAACCGAGTCCAGCAGCCTCAGGACTCTGGGGCAGGAGCAAAGCACCGGGAAACGTGAGTCTGGGGACCCGGCTCAGAAAGTCTCGCAGGGCAGAGGCAGGCACACTTGACCCAGCTTGGAGCGGGGACAGGGTCATTCCTCTGTCTTTCAAGGTGGCCCTTGGACTGGCAGCCCGGAGTGCCCCCTGCGGGCAGATCCCGGAGGGGGCACGCTGCGACCGGAGTCTGCGACGGAGGGTGGGCTTTCTCTGGGCGGGGGAAACCAGACACTTAGAGGCGGCTGAGGCCGACTTTATTTTTACTGCCCAAACTGTTGGAAAGTATTTAAGCTTAAACAGAAACAGCTGTATCGCTGGCACCGGCCAACGAAACTATTTGTTACAGGGAATGACTTTTTTATGATTAAGGACGCGGCCGTCGGCGGCCTCTCGTGGGCGGCCCGCGCGGGGTCACGCGGCGATCTGGGCGTCTCCGACTCGCTGTTCGTTCGTTGACATGAAACGGTCAGAGAGGTGGAATGGTCACCTAGCGCCCACCTGGCAAAGTTTGGGAGGGACCAAAGAGGAGCCGGCGCTGTCTCCAGGGGTCTGTGTGAGGGGGGCAGAGGCGCGCGGTCCCACGCGGGGCCACCCGCCGCGCACCGGCCTGGAGCGCGAGGCCAGGTTTCTGCCGAGTCGCCCTGGCTCGCTCTCCCGGTCTCCGCTGTTCTCTTTTTGCCCTGCGCCCGCCGCCACTGGCTCCCACCCCATCTCTTGTCAAGGGAAACCGCTTCCAGTCACGTTCATCCTCTACGTCTTAACTACACGGTGGGTTCCAGGGGAGTGGGCGCAGGAACGGCCAGCAAGGGCGAGGAGCGATCGTCGACGAGGGGCTTGGTCGCGGCCGGTGCTGCTGTCGGTGCCGCCGCCCCGGCCAAAGATCGCGGCCAGCCAGGCCGGAGCAGGGGCGCGCACCCCGCCGCCTGCCTGCGTGAGCCCTCTCCCTACGCCGGGCCCCGCCGCTAGAGACCCCCCGGTCCCTTCTCGCACCCCAGGGCATTTGCACGTCGGAAGTGCTCAGCGCAGGTCGGGAGGGTGGCCCCGATTCTGGGAGCGGGACGCGCCCCCAGGCTGTCAGACTCTGGGCTCGGCTGTGGTGGTCACGCACGGTCCCCCTCAGACCCAGGCCCGGGCTGAGGCTCCCGGGACGCGCGCTGACGGGATGAGGCACCCGGAGGCCCTGGGGCAGGTGGCTGCGGGCGGCGGGGGGCGGCGGGGAGTAGAAGGAAGCGCCCGAAGCCCCCCGCACGAGGAGGGCCTGGGGAGACTTGGGGGTGCACCCGGCCGGGCCTCCTTGGGGTCTGCGGCTCCCCTCAGACGTGGTGAGTGTTGGAGCCCGGCCAGCTCGCCGGGCCCCGAGGGTGGCCGGGCAGGTCTGCTCCACCCGGGCCCGCACACAAGCACATTCATTCGTCAGCCGGACGGGGCTGGCGGCGGCGGGGGGGCGAGTTGCCATGGAGACCGAGGGTCGGCTGTGCGGCCCGGGGAGGAGGGGCCCGGTGGAGCGGGCGCGGGGCGCGCCGCCGGTCCTAGGGGTTCGGGCGCGGCTCGCGGCGCCCCAGCACCTGTGCATTGTGCATTGTGAGGCCGGGCGGGGAGGGGAGGGCGCGAGGCCTCCGCTTCGGGCGTGGGGAGGGCTGGGGCTGCCGAGAGGGCGACGCCGCGCTGACCCTGCCGCGGGGTTCCCGGGAGCTGGGGGTGCGGGCGGCGTCCCGCCGGGCCGGCTCCGAGGCGGGGGAGGGGGCCCCGGGCGCGGACACGGGGCGGGTGGCCCCCGACTGCTCTCGCAGACTGACAGTAGCCGGGCCCGCCCTCCGCCCACCTCACTTCCGGCCCCGGCCCCACCCCCTCGCGCTCGGTCTCCGGAGCTGCCGGACTCCGCCCCCTGGCGATTGGAACGCGGGGCACGTAGCAACGCGGCGGAGACAGGAGGGGGCGTGGCCCGCAGCCCGTCCAATCAGCGCTTGGGGGCGCAGGCGCCGGCCGCTCCGCTTTAGCAACGTCGTTAGCAACACGTGGGGCGGAGGAAGCGCGGAGGGAGCTCGCGCCGGCGGGGGCGGGGAGCAGCGCTGACGTCAGCGCAGAGTATTATGGTCTGTCGTGCGCTGGCTGCTGCTTTTCTGCTCCTGGAAGCGGCCAAGGGGAAGCGGCGAGTCAACATGGAGCTTTCCGCGGTGGGGGAGCGGGTGTTCGCGGCCGAAGCCCTCCTGAAGCGGCGCATACGGAAAGTAGGTGCCCCCGGGCCCGGCGCCGAGGCCCGGCCGAGCCCCCCTCCCCCGCCCGGGCTCCCTCCCCCTGCTGCAGCCCAGCTTCCCTTCCCCCAGGTCCCAGCAGCGGCCGCGGCCGTGGCGGCGGCGGCTGCGAGCCCCAGTGCCTTCCTTCGACTTGCAGCGATGCACCGGTTGCCGGGGCGGGGGGCGGGGAGGGGTGGAGGCCGGTGCATGCACTTTGTGCAGCGCTGCGTGCAGGGGGGTGGTGCTGCGGGCGCGCGCCTTCGGCGATGGGCTCTCGCGCATTCATTTGGAGCATGCATCTTTGCATGTATGTGTCCTCATGCGTCGCCGTGTGCGCGTACACACACGCACATTTCTCCTTTGCATCCTCAGGGGCGCATGGAATACCTCGTGAAATGGAAGGGCTGGTCGCAGAAGTAAGTAGGTTGATGCAATGCCGGGCCCCTTCTTCCTCTTTGCCCCTTTATGTTGAAATGCAATGTAATGCAACAAGAAAAGTTAGACACACCTACCCGCTGTTCCGTGTTGCTGGGCCGACGCCCCTCTTCCTGACCGCAGGTACAGCACCTGGGAGCCCGAGGAGAACATCTTGGACGCCGCCTGCTGGCAGCCTTTGAGGAAAGGTCGGTTTCTCACTCAGGGCCTGGGCAGCTCTTGGACCCAGGTTCCGAGGGACCCTGCGACCTCCAGACTCACCTCTCTTCCTTCCTCCCCAGGGAGCGAGAGATGGAGCTCTACGGGCCCAAGAAACGGGGACCCAAGCCCAAAACCTTCCTCCTCAAGGTAGGCAGTGGGGCCGTGTGTGGCTGCGACGCCGCAGTGGGGCCGTGTGTGGCTGCGGCACGCAGTGGGGCTGTGTTTGTGGGGGCGTGTTGGGGGGGGAGGGGTGTGGGGTGCCCCCCAGGCACTGTCTGACCTGAGCACTGTTTCCTCACCGTCCATCTGCCTGCCCCTTCCTGCTCCCCACAGGCCGGCCCTTGCATAGTCTTCACCTGAAGCTCCGGGGACACAGGCCCCTGGCCGAGCCAGTGCTGGGAGCACTGGGGTGTCTGGAGGGGGCTTGGCTGCAGATTCCTTTGTCCCCTCCCCGTTAGAGAGATGCGCTGAGGTCAGCAGCGTGCTGGTGTCAGGCTGGTCAGAGGCGGGGCCGACAACGTCCCCTTTTCTTTCTCCCCCCAGCCCCTACGCCCCACTCATGGAGAAGTTCTCAGTCATCAGGGGTGGGAAGGCAGGGGCTGAAGGGGGCCGGGCTGCGGCAGGACCCCGCCCCACGTCGGCCTCTGCTCTGGCTCCCGCAGGCCCAGGCCAAGGCGAAGGCCAAGGCTTACGAGTTCCGGAGTGACTCTGCCCGGGGATCCGGATCCGTACCCGGCCGATCGCCCCAGGACCCGGCCTCCACCTCCCGGGCCCGCGAGGGCCTCCAAACATGGGCCTGACCCCTCCGGGCAGCAGCGGCACCAGCAGCACCTGCCGAGTGGACCCTGCTCGGGACCGGGACCGGGAGAGAGAGGCGGGAGCAGGAGCGAGTGGCCAGCCGGGCGGAGGACAAGCCCAGCTCTCCGGGCGACAGCTCCAAGAAACGCGCCCCAAGTCCCGGAAGGAGCTGCTGGAGCCCTCCCAGAGTGACAGCCTGGGCGCTCACCTCAAGGGCGGGAAGCTGGACGATGCCCCCGCCTTCCGCCCCAGGGACCTTCCCAGCAGGCCACAGTGTGATCCAGCTGGCTCCGGAGGCAGGACTCGGACACCGCCCCTGTGGGGTGGCCAGCCCCGGTCCCCCGAGGCCGGAGGCAAGCTCGTGGTGGACACCTTTTCTGCCAGGGTCATAAAGCACAGGCCAGCCTTCCTGGGGACCCAAGGCCAGGCTGTCCTGGACCCTGCTGGCCCCGGGTCGGCACGGCGCCGCTGCCCCCTGGCTCCATAGGAGGCTTGTACCGGGACATGGCTGCCCAGGGGGGTCGGCCCTCCCTCATTGCCCGGATCCCAGTGGCCAGAATCCTGGGGACCCAGAGGAGGAGTCCTGGAGCCCTTCACTGGCCAACCTGGAGAAGGTGGTGGTCACTGATGTGACCTCAAACTTTCTGACCGTCACCATCAAGGAGAGCAACACGGACCAAGGCTTCTTCAAAGAGAAGAGATGAGTCTCCGGGGGCAGAGAGCTAGTGCCACCTGACACGCGGGCATCGGGGTGCCAGCGGGCATCAGGGTGCCAGTGGGCATCTGGGGTACCAGCGGGTATCCAGGATGCCAGTGGGCATCTGGGATGCCAGCGGTTACCCAGGGTGCAGTGGGTATCGGTGCCAGCGGGCATCGGTGCCAGCGGGCATATGGGGTGCGGCCTGCACTGGCCCCCTCCACAAGCCCCCCTTTATTCGCCTCCCGTCCCTGCCCAGTTTTGGTTGGAAAGATTATCTCTAGAGTTATATTTTCTATTAGATGTAAATATGTTATTTAAGAAAAATATCTAAATATATATATTTCAACTCCTGAAGTTGTTTTATTTAAACAAGCAGAGAGTCAGTGGACTGTAGTGAGGGATGAGGCAACCGGGCACCCGGGTCCAGCAGGTGGGGAGGACCCTGGGCCATCGGAGGGACGGGGACCCCACCCCACTCCTGGCCCACTGGGCTTTTTCCGGGCAGGAGGTGGCCTTTTCCCGCACCAGAGGAAAGGCTGGGGGAGCCTGCTTGTCTTTTTCGCTATATTTTTTTTAAGATTAACATTTAAGATGTTGAGGCTTCTCAGATTGGGAGGTCTGTGAGGGCAGAGACTTCACTTGAGTAACTCTCCTGCGGGGTGGGGGCGTCCTCCACAGGCCCCCAGCCCCCAGGAAATGCACTTTATGAGGCTGCTGAGGGCTTGTGTGGGTAGCTGCGGCCTCCAGCGCCCCCCAACGGGCGGAGGGCAGGGAACTCCACGAATCTGTTTACATTCCGAAATGCCCGGATAAATGCGCAGCCTGCATCCTCCCGGAGCTGGAGAGAAATGCTGGGGGGGGTGGCCTTGGCTTCCAAGGACGGCCGGCAGGGTGGGGGGGGGTACCCCCCCGCCCACCTCCACCCCAGCGTTCTGGGCCTGCTGCTGCACTGGCGGGGGCTGGGGGAGGAAAGGAGGGGAGGGGGGCTCGGTCCAGGAATGCGCGTCAGGACTTTGGGTTTTGCTCTCAGCCCCCCACTTTCTTAAAAAAGCAAAAGCTATAATTTATCGCTTTGCAAATCGAGGAGTGTTCTCAAACTCTGCCAAGGCGGGAGGCGGCCGGGGAGGTCGGGAGAGACGCCCCCTGCCTCTCTGGGGACCCTCCGCGCAGCCTGCCCGGCGCACCCCTTTAGGCCCCAAAGCACAACCCCCAGTACTGAAGGACTGAGCCTCCCTTAAGGGCGGCTGGTCTCGGCAGCAGAGCGGAAGCCAGGCTCAGGCTCAGACTCAGGCTCCCGCACCACCAGCCGCTCCCCAGCCACTCTGACCTTTCTGGGGGCTGCAGGACTTGGTTTGGTTCTGAATATCAAGTTGCCCCCATACAGAGCTGTTCCTGGGGAGGGTTTTTTTTTTTTTTATTTATCTGCTCGCATTTGTAAAACTGGTATTTTAGACTTTGTATAAAGAAGCGTGTTCACCGACTGTATCTGTTTAAACGTCGACGCTGTTTTCCGATGAAACTTCACGGAAGGGACCTCTGTGTCCTAGTGGACAGTAACTGGGCTCATCGCGCCCCTGGGTCCCGGCCGGGGTGGGGGTGGGTCGGGCACTGGGCGGTGGCGCGACCCAAACGCGCGGTTTGTACCCACCCCCGGCTCTGCGCCCGGCTCAGCGCGCGGCTCCCAACGGGTCCCGGGTCTGTCTGGTGCGGCCCGAGCGTCTGTATCCGGCGCGGCCTTCGCGTGTTGAAATATATCCTTTGTAAATAGACACGTGTCTCGGAGTTCTTGCCCCAGCACCCCTGGCACGGGAGGGGGCGCCCCTTCCCGTCGGCTGCCCCTCACCTGCTCGTGACTTCTAGGCACACTCCAGCCCGGTGGGGGTGCTGGAGGCTGGGCAGCTGCGGGACCGGCTTTCCCAGCCCAGGCCGGCTTTCCTTCCTACCCACTGCGTTTTTCTGGGACCCCCTCTGAGTTCCGCTCCTCTCTGGAGGGTCTCCAGGGGCGAGCCCCACCCCCAGACCCGACGTGCTGATCCTGAGCCCCCCACCCCCCCCACTCAGCAGCACAGTTTCCGGGTGTTCACGGCCCTGCCTCCCCACTGCGGTGTGGGGGTCTCTCCCCCAGACCCACCCAGATTTGCCAGCGCCCCCGAAATGCAGCGCCTTACGCCTATTGATTGAGGAATTGAATTCGCGGGCATTGCTAGGCAACTGCTCGGTGCGGCCGGCGCAGCGCGCGCTGATGTGATTAGAGCATCCGCGCGCCCTCGCCAGCGCGCAGGGGTTCCTCGGCCTCCGGCTTCTGGGGTGGGGCGGAGTCTTGAAGCCCACCCTGCAGAAGAGCCCCGTGCACCCCCAAAGTGACCAGCGTCTCGACTCCAGTTCCCGCCCCCAGTCGCGGCGGGTTTGGGCGCACGGCGAGCGGGGAGGGCGGGGAGTGCGCCCCGCTTTCGGCCCAGCTCGGTCCCCCGAGTTGCGTGACTGGCATGGGGAGGTCCTGGAGGGATCGTGTCCCGGCTCCAACCGTCGTGGGGGGCATCGCGGGACAGCGCTGAGCGCGCGAAAACGTGAGGGGGCGTGGGGAGCGCGGGGCGCGGCCATCGGTGGGGCCTCACGCGCTTCTCCGGCCACTCGCCGGGGCTCCCCTCCGCGTCCACGCGGGGTGTAAGACAGGGAGGGTGCTACAAGCCCCGATGGTGGCCGGTCACCCACTTGGCCTTGGGGCGGGGGCTCCTCCAGGGACCGACCCCCGCGAGTCCTCGGGGAACGCGGGGCAGGAGCGGACTCGGTTCACGGGTGGCGCGGACGCGCGAGCGGCCCCGCGGCTCGAGGGGCAGAACCGCGCGAGTGACCGCCGCTTGCGGGGAGCCGGGACAGCGCGAACCGCACCGAGCCTGTGTGACTCGGGACCCTTGGGAACCTGGGCCGCGCCGCTCCAGACCCGACGGCAGGCGGGCAGCCCTCGTGGACCCCACAGCAGGCCGGCGTCCGCTCCCTGGTCTCGGCCCCTCGCCCGACCCCAGAGCCCTTCGCCCCAGAGGGAGATTCGGGGCCAGCTGCAGCCCAGGTCAGGAGGTCAGGGCAGGCTCGCAGGTTGCATAGGGCCAGACAGGACACAAGGAAAGGAACTTTCCTTCCGAGACGTCAGAAACATGGATTATGGGAGCCTCGTAGAAGGGCGTGGGGAGGCGCGTTGCCGGGGGCGCGCTTCTGGGGTGCGGGGGAGGCGACCCCGACTCCCGAACCCGCCTCCCCCCCCCACCCCCCCCCCCGCGCCGTCGGGTCGCCCCTTCGCGGGCCGCGCGCGCCCTCTAGAGGCCCCGTTCGCAGCCTCCTGGCCACAGCCCCCGGGAACAGCGAAGCCCCAAAGCGCGCTGGAGGGGGGGGCCATCGCGGGCAGCCGCCCTGCACCCTCCCTGCGAGCCCTGAGGGGAGAGCTCCAGGCGCACCCTCCCCCTCTCAGAGCCTGGGGCTCGGCAGCATGCATGTGGGGTGTCTGCACACCCACCCCTGCAGCTCCTAAAAGCTGAGGCCCCTTCCAGACCCAAAGCCCCTCCCTGGGAGGTGCGGTGGGACCTGACCAGGGCCTGCCTGGGAGAATCCCAGGTCACCCTCCAGGTTCAGTTTCCTCACTCAGGCCCCTGGGCCTGGAGGTTGGCAAGCCCACAAGTCCACCCTGGACAACAGGCAGAGTTCTCAGCGGGGTGCTGAGCCAGGCCTCCGGGGTCATAGTTTAAAGCTGCCCAGCACCCGGCTGTCTAGTGGCGTCCCTACAAAGTGGCTGGCCAGACGCGAGCTGGGAGCGAGTGTGTTTAAAAGCAAAGTGCTGGATTCTGGACGTCTATTTCCTGTGACAGTTCTTGCTTCCTGCTCACCAGACATCGGTAGTGGTGACCCCTGCTCCACTCCCTCCCCAAATCATCCCTTCTGAGTCCCCGGCGGCAGCCCCCTTTGGGAAAGTGGCCAGCTCTCCCCAGCTCCACGGGCTGTCTTAGGGGGCCGGGCTGGACCCCTCCAGCAAAGGGAAAAACACCGGGCAGCCGCGGGCTCATTAATCATTTGACGTAGGTCAGGCTGGAAAGTTAAGCAAAATATTTATTGATATACTGAGTTAACAGAGACAAAGATCTTCTGAGACCGTTTGCTAATGTCTTTCCCCTGCAAAATAAATTAAACATCCCGCTAAAAAATACCTGCAATCTATCGCTAGCATTAGTTTTGCAAAAATACTAGAAAAATCCACAAATCTTTAGATGCACTTGAGGAAGATTCTGGTCTGCCCACCAGCCCTGGGCATCGTTCCCAGGGTGGGACCCGAGTGGTGGTGGGGGGTAAGGCCTCAGCTCCACCTTCGTTATGGCGCTCTGGAGAAAGCGGTCATAGTTAAAGCAACCAGGAGTGGCGGAAAGGAAGTCTTGTTTGGGGGGCTACGTGGGGACGTGCTCAGGGGTCACTCCTAAACGCAGGAATCACTCCTGGCTGGTTAGGGGGGACCTTATGCTCAGGGGTCACTCCTGTGCGTTAGGGGGCAGGGGGCTCTGGACGCCAGTCTGGGTGGGCGGTGCATGCAGAGCAATCGCCCTCCCGCACTGGCTGAGCTGTGGCTCCGGCCCGGAGGAGTCATTTGGCATTTTTAATTAGAGAACATAAATCAAGCCAGTGACTGGCCCCAACTTCTGCCCCTCCCCAGCTTGACCCTCTGGTCCGGGCCAGAGTCTGAGCGCGCCTCAAACAAGGCCACTCTTTGGTACCCACAAAGCTTATGTGTAAATACGTCGTGCCCCCTCCGGAAGGGGCGTACGGCCACTTCTTCCTGGCCGGTAGCACAGGTGAGGACCCGCCCAGCACCCAGGGGTGCCTCTGCAGAGGCCGCGAGAGCCTCGCCAACGTGCTCCCCACTGGTGGCACCTCCTGCGGGCAGGTCACAGCACAGAGAAAATATCACAGTGTGGCACGGCAGGCCGGGGGATGGGGGCTCAGACCGGGGCTTTGGGACTGAAGTAGCCGCCCAGGACACAAAGGCACAAAGGCACCAGCTAAGCCCCGGCGCAGCGGCTGCAACACCATCTCAGGGACCGGGGCAGGGCCAGGACGGAGGCTGGCGCCCATGTTCCGAGAGCCTGAGGGCACGGCCTGCCGCCTGCTTTTTGGCATGGAGGGAGAGGAATCAGGGCACGAGAGGCCGGCCTGTGTGCCGAGCCCACCTACCCCCTTTTGGCATCACAAAGCCTCAGCGGCCACTGCAGCAAAGTCCCCGGGATTCTGTCGCGCTTCCAAACAGCGCGGAAATGTGGGCCCCAAAGCGGGGATTGTCAGGGCAGGTGGTCTCCATCCACCGAGGCGGCAGCCCACACCCTCAGGGTCCAGGGCTCACCTGGCCCTTCCATTGGCAGAACACGGGGTGGGGCCAAGATGCAAACCCGCCCCTGGCTGTGGGCCACCTCCAGCTCCCCAGGCTGCCTGCGCCCCGCGAGGCTTCACAGGCAGGTGGGCGGGATGGCTGACAGGGCACTGCCCCTCCAGGAACTGAGAAGCCCACGAGCCGTCTCCCAGGGAGCAGCCGGGTGGGCCAGGACCACTTGAGAAGAGCGAGGCCTGTAATACCCAAGAAGCCTGTTTCAGGCCCCCCCCGGGGTCCCGAGTCCCTGAGGCGGTGGCTCAGCAGTGCCGCAGGCTGAAGAAGCCCACGCTGGTGGGTGACTCCTTGACGGTGACGGTGACGAGGTTGGCGGTGACGCCGGTGACAAACACGTGCTCCAGGAGGCTGCGGGCCGGCTTCCAGTCCTGGCTCGTTTGCACCGACACTGACAGGTTGTGCTGGGGCGGCGAGGCCTGGTCCGGGTCCGAGTCGGAGCTGCTGGCTGACTCGGCCGAGCTCGCCTCCGACAGCGGGCGGCCCTGCGGGCTTCTCCAGGGGCCTCGGGGTGCCCCGGGCACAGTCCCTCCCTGCCTGCAGGGCGGCCACAGGCGCTGCCCGGGTGCCAGCTTTCGCCTCCTGCTGGAGTCAGTGGGGGTGCCGGGGCGCTCCCTGCTGGGGGCCCCCACCCGCACCCTTTCGGCCAGCCGGGTGTGGCCCAGAGCCACCCTTGGCAGATGGGGCCTGGCGGGCAGTCAGGGCCCCCTGGTGCCCCATTGCGGACACTCTGTAAGTCCAGCACCTGTAGGCTCAGCTCCTGCACGGGGTGGGCTGGGGGCCTGGGCAACGGCAGCGGCCTTGCTGCCACCGAGGCTGTGTGGGGGTCCTCCAGCACTGCCCCCTTTCTGCTCCCGGCCCCGCCGCTGGCAGGACCGTGGGGACCTTATGCGCCCAGGGGGTCCCCCCCAGCCCCCCTTTCTGCGTCCTTACCTTGAGGTCCAGCCCGAGGCCGCACTTGCCGGGAGCCCTGAGGTCCAGCCTGTTAGCGGCCGCGGCCTGGCTCTGGCTCATGCGGCTCATGTAATGCACGATGGAGCTCTGCCAGCTGATGGCGCCGCGGCCGGGGCTGCTGGCCATGCCCTTCATCAGGCTGGCCAGGCTCTCCGGGAGGCCACGCTGCTGGGCCCACTGCACGCTTCCTTGGCGTGGGCCTTGAGGGCGCCAGGCTGGCCACGGGGCGCTGAGCGGGGGGCAGCTTGCTGGCCGGGGCCCCCAGATCCTTGCGAGCGGCCGTCTTTAGCACCTTGGCGAGGCTGGACGGGCCTGCGGGCCGCCTTCTGCTCGGGGGCAGCGGCTTGCGGCCCGCTTCTTCCGGGAGGGGGTCCTTCAGCTCCGGCTTGGCCACGGGATCTGGGCCTTCTTCTGAGGCACCCGGTGTGTTTCCGCCCGAGGACCCCGCCTGGCTTCAGGTCACTCTCTCTTCCTCGTCATCTGAGGATGAGGAGGATGAGGGTGGACCGAGGAGGACGAGCTGCTGGACTTGGAGGGGGCGGCGGTTCCTGGAGCAACAAGGAGAGCGCCAGCCCTGCCCAGAGCTCTGGGCACCCCAGCCAGCGGCGCTGGGAGACATGCCTGGCGCCGCGAAGTCTAGCCTAGTCCCAGGCGAGGGTGCAGTGATGGGCCGCCCACCTCACAAGACACAGGAGGGAATGACGGCCTCATTCCCGGGCTCAGAACCTTCCAGCACACAGGGAACACCACTGCCCTCTCTGCTCCCGGCTTTCCCTCAAAGCTCTGTGGGTGCCCCAGAGACAGGAACCCCCATGGCAAGGTGTGAGGGTCTCGCTCCCTGTGGGCCCAATGGATGAAGGGCCACGACGGCTATTTGCTGCAGTAATGCAGATCCCGACCGCCGGCTCTGGGGCCCAAAGCTCCCGTGTCTTGCTCAGAGCAGCTAAGACGTGGCCACGATGGCGACTTCAAAGGCCCGACCTCAGGAAAGGTCCAAAGACACACCGAGAGGGGGACCACCAGCACAGCGACCCTTGGGCCCCCTCTGCGGCCACCCCCTCAGTGACCAGCTGTTGGCTGTACCCCCCACGGGCAGCCGCCAGCCTGCTCTTCCCCAAAGCAGTCGGATACAAAATTGCCCCGCCTCCACCATGCAACGGCTCGCTGGCGCCCCCTGCTGCAGAGGTGGGGGAGAGGCGGCAGCCTGAAGTGCTCCCCACTTCCCTGGCCCTCCTCCCTCCCGCCCCGGTCAGGCACCAGCTGGCGTCCTGGGGCCCACCTGGAGCTTGGAGTGTCGGCTACAGGACAGTGCAGTGAGTTTCCGGGCCTGCCACGGGGCCTCTTGCCCCTCTTGCGGCTCTGCACCTCCTTCCTCCTGTTCCCTGGACACAAACACGAGTCAGAAGGGAGCCCCAAGTCCTGCCTGCCGGCTTCAGGTCTGGCGCAGAAACACCCCAGGTATCTGCTCGCCTTGTCTGTCTGGGGATCTGCTGCAACGGACCTCACCTTGACAAACCAGGGAGGGGCCTGCCCCCGCCTCCCAAGTGGCAGCTTCAACCAGCACCCTTCACGCATCCCGGGGAAGGGCCTCACTGAAAGGGCAGATGGTGAGGCCGAAGCCCCAGCAGGGGGGGCCCCAGCAGGGGAGGACGCTGGCCTGGCCTCTGGCAGGCCCGGCTCACTTCCAGCTGTGACCCAATGCCCAGCCCCAGAGGCCAACGGCCACTGGGCTGAGGGAGGTCAGAGTCCGGAGCAAAGCCAGGCGAAAACTCGGGCCCTAGCTGCCCCAGCGGGCCATGTCCCCGAACGTCCGCACCCTCGGGCTCGAGCTCCCTCCTCCGTGCTGGGAACCTGTTTTTTGTTTTTTCCCTTTTTGGGTCACACCTGGTGATGCTCAGGGGTTCCTCCTGGCTCTGCACTCAGGAATTACTCCTGGTGGTGCTCAGGGGAGCACCAGAGTCAGCCCGTGCAAGGGAAACACTTCCCTTGCTCCGCCCCCCACGAACCCGGTTCCTGATCCTGGGACCCCCAGGGCAGCATGCCCAGAGATCAAACCCCAGCCGTGGTGGTCCCAGAGACAAGCCAGCCGCCCACTGAGGCCTCTTTGCCCAGTCAGCCTCAGCGGCCCCTGCGCCCCACGGGCTCCCTCAGAAGACCCTGGCTAAAGATGATTAAAAGGAGCCCCCTGACACGGGCGGGCCCATCTCCCATCCTGGGCACGAGCCAGGCAGACCCCTCCCCCGCACAGCCCAAGGCCTATCTCTTCACCCGGTCTCCCACCTAGAAATAGACACATCTAGAATCACAGGCACAGATGAGGCCGCTGGGCCCGGAAGGCAGCCCCCACGTAGATGGCCCGGGCAGCACGGACGGAGAGCCACCCCGCCCTCGGTGACCGCCGCCCCCAGCAACCCTCCGTCCGTCCGGGACTCACTTCTTCTGGAAGGCCAGCAGCAGCCGGGGGTCCAGAATGTTCTCCTCCGCCCCAGCTGTTGTGCCTGCGAGAGCAAGGGACAGGGATCAGGGCTCCGGCAGGGTGCGACGCGAGACGCCAACAGGTGCTCGGGTCAGGAGCTCGGGGCGGCACTTCTCCCACCCGCGGATCCACACTAGCTGGCCCCGGGAGGAAAACAACCCGCAACAGAATGGGAAGTTGCGCAGGGGCGGCCCTGGCCTGACCCCGAGCCAGTTCATCCAGGATCCCGGGCGCTGGGGCGGGGGCCCACAAGCGCCCAGGCGCCAAGAACAACGTGGCGAGGGCGGCCCGGGACAGCGGGGAGAGCGAAGAAAGAGAAGAGGGTGTGCGCGAGCGAGTGTAAACACGGCCTCTTCCGGAGGGCGCGAGCCCTCAGCTTCCATTCAAGAGCGAGACGGAGAGGGGGAGCGGAGCAGGCGCCCCGCGCCCATCAATGGGAAGCTCAGGTTACATCGAGGAAAACAGGCGCGAGGCGGGGGCTCGGGGCGCTGCACGGGGGCGCATGCAACAAATGGGCGCGGGCCAGAGGCGCCCGCGGGCAGGGGCAGGCCTGGCCCCGCACCCCGCGGGCTCGTAAACAAAGGGCAGCCCCGGGCAGGCTGGGCCGGGCACCGCCCCGAAGCGCCCGCGGGGACCCGGCGAAGTTCCCGCGCGGACGCGCTCCGCCCGCCTGTCCCCGACGGCGCGGCCGAGGGTGCCCCAGTGGCGCGGGCGGGCAGAAGGCGGCGTCGCGGGCCCCAGACTCACTTGGAGGACCAGCCGCGCCACTTGACCAGGTACTGGAGCTTGCCCTGCGGAGAGAGGAGGCGCGTGAGCCGCGGCGGGCGGGCGGGGGGCGGGCGGCGCGCGGCGGGCAGGGCCGGGCCGCACGCACCTTGCGCAGCCGCTTGCTCAGGATGCACTCGGCGGCGAAGACCTGCTCGCCCACGCTGCTCAGCCCTCCATGCTGCAGCCCGCCCCGCGCCCCGCGCCCCGCGCCGCACCGCCGCGCGCCCCGCCGGCCGCACACAAAGCACCGCCCCCGCCCGCCCGCGCCGCCCGCCCTGCGCACGCGCGCCGCCCCGCCCCCGCCCCTGGGCCCGGCGCCCACCAATGAGAAGTCGCAGGCGGCCCCGGGGGGCGGCGCGGGGCGGGGCGCGGGCGGGGCGCGCATTGTTCGCGGCGGGCTTGGCCTGGCGCTCCCGGGCCGGGGTCCCGCGCGCGCGGGGAGCGGCGGGGCGGGCGCGGGGCCGGGACCGGCCCCACCGCTCGGAAGGACCCCGGCCTCTCGGCGTCTGCTCTCTCGCGGCCTCCCTCCTCCGCCGACGGCGCGGCTCTCCCGAACTTGCTTTTTCCGGAGCCAGGACCATTGTTCCGACCCGGAGCGCTCGGGGAGGTGGGCGCTCGGCGGGTCCCCGGGGTCGCTGCTTCGGGGCGCGCCCTGAGAGGGGCCACCCCGCACTTTGCAGCTTGCTTGGTCTCCTTTGGGGTTGGCGAGATTGGTCTGTTTCGCACCGGAGCAAAAGGGACCGTTGCGGCGGAAGGAAGGGAAGGTGGGCTTGGGGGACGCGCGCGGAGTCAGTGCCCACCCGAGGAGAGACGGAGCGGGGCAGAGAGGTGCGAACGGGAAGCGAACCCTGGTCCCCGAGTCGGGGGCAAATCGATTTACTTCGAACCCTAAGTTCAGTGAATGTGGGGGGGGACCCCAGGACTTGCGTCGGGCCCTGGTGTCCACAGTCTGCGTGCTAGCGCCCGAGCGTCGTGGCCTGAGAGTCTGGGGGCGGATGTGGGGGGCTCCTCCGGCGCTCCAGGTCCCAAGCCCCCACCCCACCCCCCTGTTTCCAAGCCTCTCACCGGTTGCACGTGCGGCAGCCTCAGGTTGGAGTCCGGGGCCGGCAGGGGCTGTCCTGAACACGGAACCAGGATCATCCCTCAGCGTGGCTGGGTCTAGCCCCAAGGACACCCCCTCCCCAATGGAGTATTGAACCCCTCTGACATCGAGTCATTTCGGTGCGGGAGCAGAGCCAGACGCGGACACGTGCTCGCACCGTTTCCCCAGGGAAAGTTCACTTTCTGCTTCGGTTTTCCTTGAGCCGGCTGCCAAGGGCCCCGAGCCGAGCCGCTGAAGAAACCGGAGTCTTCCGCGGTAGCTGGAGGCCGGCTCCTTCCCGGGCGACGATTCCAACCACTTTCCCCAAGGATTGTGCAGGAGAAACGGAGTTTTGCCTTGGTTGCCTGGTCAGGCCGCGCGGAGGCCTCTGGGGTGGGGCAGGAGCCCGCTTTGCCGGCTCTGGGGTGCCCTTAGGTCGGCAAATGGCGGTGGGGAAGAGACGTGGGGGCACGGTGCAGCACTGGCGCCGGGCGGGGGGACACCGTGCGCCCTTGGGTGCTGCCTGTCCCGCTCTCGGGGCTCCTCTGCGGCCGAGGGTGTGTCCCTGCTGTCCGCCGCAGCCGACCAGTTTCCGGTCCTGCAGAATTCTCCAGCTGTGAGGGCGTCTTTGCCGCAGAGCCCCCCAGTTCTTCCTGGTGTGGGATGAGCCACGCAGTGTCATCCCATTGTCATCACTTTTGTGTTTTTTTGTGTTCTCGGAGCCACCCCTGGCGGGCTCAGGACCCTATAGGGTGCCGGGTCAGTGGAGTGCAAGGCTGACCCAGCCCGCTGGACTGTCCGTCGCTTCCTGTCCTTGTCACCGGTACCATTTTTTGGAGGGAAGAATGTTCTCAGCACACGCTCCATGTGCTTTGGGGTGGGGGAACGGGTTTGTGATGCCGCAGTGGGAGAGAAATGACTTAACTCGGGGGCTGGAGCCAAGCGGGTTTGATCCCCAGCCGCCTGTGCGCTGCACAAGTGACCCTGAATGCAGAGCTGGGATAACCCTGAGCATCGCCGGTGGCCCAGCAGCTGGAAACATTCAAACAAGAGGCATGAATTAATCTTCCATTATATTATTGACGTTAATGATGACCTGAGATGACCGTGACCTCTCGTGACCCCGTGATGACCATCCTGCTCCCTACTCCCCGACCCTTCCCAGGCCGAGGCTGCTTCTGTGTGTGCCAGATAGACACTAGCCAGTGAAGCCCATGTCCACGGAGCAGAGGTCCGGCTGGAGTGTCCACTGGGTGCTGTCGGTTCCGCTGCCGAGTGTCCACGGTGCAGGATGGACACCTCAGCCCGGTACTCCCCCATGCGTGGCTCACTAGCCTCGGGTGGGCGCAACACCCGATGTTGTTCAGGGCTGGCTCCTGCCCCGGTGCTCAGTGATTGGTCGTGGGGGGCTCAGGGACCCTACGGGTGCTGGGATGGAACCCAGCCGGGCTGTGCCAGCTGGTGCCCGCTGTGCCAGCCGGGCTGTGCCAGCCAGTGCCCGCTTAGCGTGTTGCTCAGACCCTGTGTCTCACTGCTTGGAGCCCTTTGCTTTTATTTTTATTTTTTATTTCATTTATTTATCTACTTATTTATTTATTATGTTTGCATTTTGGGGTCACACCGGTGATGCTCAGGGGTCACCTCCTGGCTCTGCACTCAGGAATTCCTCCTGGCGGTGCTCAGGGGCCATATGGGATGCCGAGGCCGTGTGCAAGGCCAACGCCCTCCCGCTGTGCTGCTGCTGCTGCTGCTGCTGCTGTCGCCTCCAGCCCCAGAACTCTTGGTTCTTAAGAAACATTGGGACCGGAGCGATAGCCCAGCAGGTAGGGCATTTGCCTTGCAAGCAGCCGGCCCATGCCGGCCCGGGTTCGATCCCCGGCATCCCATATGGTCCCCCGAGCACCGCCAGGAGTAATTCCTGAGTGCAGAGCCAGGAGTAACCCCTGAGCATTGCCGGGTATGACCCAAAAAAAAAAAAAAAAAAAGAAACATTGTATTTGCTTCAGGCGCCACAGGCCATGTGGTCCAGAGTCCAGACATGGTGCCTAGATTTGAGCCATTTTCCCGGCACAGGGCAGCTTGACCTCGGTGCTGTCTGTGGCCTGTCTGTGGCCGTGTGGGGCTAGGGGGCAGTGTTTGACCACACCTGGCGATGCTCAGAGCTTAATCCTGACTGTGTTTAGGCGTCTCTGGTGGGGGCTGGGAGCCTTCAGGGTCCAGAGGATTGAGCCTGGGCCAGCTGTGCGCAAGGCGGGTGCCCACCCAGCTGCACCGCTGCTCTGGGCCTCAGGGGAGTGTTGGAGTGCGGAGCACTGGATGCAGCAAACACAAGCAAGGCAGGCGCTGCCTCTGATCTCGCCCGGTTCCCCATTGTTTGTGATTTTTTGGGGGTCACACTGGCAGTGTTCAGGGTCACTCCTGGCTCTGCACTCAGGAATTACTCCTGGCAGTTCTTGGGGGATCATATGGGATGCCGGGGATCAAAACCAGGTTGGCGTGTGCAAGGCAAACGCCCTCCCCACTGCGCTGTCTCTCCAGTCCCAGGCCCCCATTATTGCTATGCTTGGGGCCACGCCCTGCAGGGCTCGGGGCCTCCTCATGGCCCTTTGCTGGACAATGCTTGTGGAAGTGCTCAGGGTTCCCTGAAGCGCTGGGGTGAAATCCAGGCCTCTGGCTGCAAAGCAAGTGCTCCAGCCGGTCAGGGTCCTGAGAGCGAGTGCTCCAGCCGGTCAGGGTCCTGGGAGCGAGTGCTCCAGCCAGTCAGGGTCCTGGGAGCGGAGTGCTCCAGCCGGTCAGGGTCCTGAGAGCGAGTGCTCCAGCCGGTCAGGGTCCTGAGAGCGCAGTGCTCCAGCCGGTCAGGGTCCTGAGAGCGAGTGCTCCAGCCGGTCAGGGTCCTGGGAGCGAGTGCTCCAGCCGGTCAGGGTCCTGGGAGCGAGTGCTCCAGCCGGTCAGGGTCCTGGAGAGCGGAGTGCTCCAGCCGGTCAGGGTCCTGAGGAGCGAGTGCTCCAGCCGGTCAGGGTCCTGAGAGCGGAGTGCTCCAGCCGGTCAGGGTCCTGGGAGCGAAGTGCTCCAGCCGGTCAGGGTCCTGAGAGCGAGTGCTCCAGCCGGTCAGGGTCCTGAGAGCGAGTGCTCCAGCCGGTCAGGGTCCTGAGAGCGGAGTGCTCCAGCCGGTCAGGGTCCTGAGAGCGAGTGCTCCAGCCGGTCAGGGTCCTGAGAGCCGAGTGCTCCAGCCGGTCAGGGTCCTGGGAGCGAGTGCTCCAGCCGGTCAGTGTCTAAGAACAGTCGAAGGGCCCCTGCCTGGACCCCTTTCCTAGGCCAGAGGAGAACCCCAGAGTGTCCCGACCATGGTGGTAGGGGCTCACAAGGCTGGTTGTGGTTTGCTCCTGGCCTGAACCCCTCTGGTGACCTCCCCAGATGTAACTCGCTCCTGGTTACGTGCTAGGCGTGGGGTCGGCTGTTTCCTTTGCTGCTGTGTCAGGGGAAGGGAAAGTCACTGGGACGTGGGGCGACTCCGCGGCCACACTCAGGCGTCCATCTCCAAGTCTGGGCCCAGCCCCACCCCAGCCCTCGACTCTCCTGGTTGCTGCCTTTGGCCACTTTCTTCTCCCTGAGCCTGAAGGCGCAGCAGAAGGACGTGTGAGCAGTCAGTGCGCTGCGCCCATGCTCTGTCCACCCGCCGCCCCGGGAGCTTTGCTGCAGCGTCTCAGCCCCTCCGTGTCCATGGGCTTGGAGTCTCCGTGAGGGGACAGACAGGACGGATAAAGGTCCTGAGCTGCTTTCGTGGCCTGCCCCTGCGCTCGGTCCCGAGCGCTGCTGGAGTCACCGCACCCCCCGAGGCCGGGCTGTGCCTACCTGGTGCCAGCTGGTCTGGGCGGGCACGTGGCTTTGCGTGCAGGAGCCCCAGGTATGACCCTTGCCACTGCTCGGACCTGGCGGGCGCGTCTGGGCAGAGTCTGCAGGACCCCCAGCGCCGCTGCGTGTGCCTCCCCAAAGCACAGATCCAACAGGGCCGTTTCTGAGCTGACCTGATCTCTGCAAGGCTCTGGGGGTCTGGCCCAAACTTACCCCCTCTGTCCCACCTCCCATCTCATGGGCTCGCACGCCCCTGCCGGCCTGGTGTCAGGGTGCGGTGCGGTGTTAGCTGGTATCACCAAGAGCTTTTTTTTTTCTTTTTGGGTCACACCCTCTGATGCTCAGGGGCTACTCCTGGCGGTGCTCGGGGACACACGGGGAATCAAACCTGGGTCGGCTGCGTGCTCGGCAAACACCTCCCTGCTGGACTATTGCTCCGGCCTCACGTACCAAGAACTCTGGCTCCTGATCCCTCACCTGAAGTTGGGGATGAGTTTGGGGGTCACGTGGCCAAGACAGAGCCCATGAGCTTGCCGAGCTCTTCCCGACTGCCTGAGGGCTCCAGGGCGCCCCCAGACTCCACCTGTGGGTGCCCTGGTCTGTGCTGACTGCCCCCGCTGGCCCTGGAGTCCGCCTCAGGGGCCCCTCCTGGATGAGGCCCAGCGGGTTTGTTGCTGCTGGCTCAGTTCTCTGGGCTCCTCCTGTGAACCAGGCGCCCTGTCCCCGGCGAGTGCTGCACCACTTCGGCCGTCCTGCCCCGCCGCATTCTGGTGAGAGACCGACAGGACAGGAGGGTCAGTCTGTGGGCGGCCCCTGTCGGGGCGTGCAGAGGACGCAGCCATCAATCGCCTGCAGCCTGAGCCTGGGTCTGAGTTTGACGCCTGATCCCTCCCACCCCCCCAGGAAGGCCCTTTGTACATGGGACAGCGGGAGGGCGTTTGCCTTGCACGCAGCCGATCCGGGTTTGATCCCGGCATCCCATAGGGTCCCCGAGCACGGCCAGGAGTAATTCCTGAGCGCAGAGCCAGGAGCAGCCCTGAGCATAGCTTGGTATCACTTTTTTTAAATTTTATTTTATTATTCCCCCCAATTTTATTACACCATTCTAGACACACAATTGAAATTGAAAGATGCTCTGGTTCCATAGTGTTCCAACACCCATCCCTTCACTCAAACCCATCTCCCATCACCAATGTCCCCACCTCCCTCCCCTCCCACACCTCAACTACTTGGCGGGTTCTGTATGTCTTTTCTCTCCTCTTTATCTCTCCCTCCCGCCAAACTTTCCTGCTCTTCATGGAATGCAGTGCATTAAAAGACATTACTGTTTCCACTATTTTAATGGACTGCGCGGCGCTTGCGCAGTCTGGTTTTGCTTGAACTGGTTTTGCTCTGTTAATCTGGTCGTGAGGCAGTTTTCCAGCGTCCGGACAGCGAAAATGGTGGCTAGTGTGGTGGGCGAAGTCTCATCCAGCTGCTTCCGGGACCCCCAGAGGTGATGGGCCCACTCCAAAACCCATCTGCCCTCCCAGGGGCCCCATAGTCAGCTGGGCCCGGGCGTGCTGAGTTCCAGCTTCCCCAGCCTTGTGAGGCTCTTCATGCTATGGCTGGTGGCCCCAGGGCAGCTCCTGGGCGGGCCACGAGGCTCGACAAAATGGAGGGGGGATAGCTTGGTATCACTTGCCACTTGTCTTCCCACTGTTCGTCGATTTGCTCGAGCTGGGCGCCAGTGATGTCTCCATTCGCTGGGAATGAGGTCCATTGTTTCTATTGTTGGCATATCAAATCTACCATGGGTAGCTTGCCAGGCTCTGCCGTGGCTCTGGGTCCATCCCAGGGGGCCCAGTCTTTTTCTGTGTCAGACCATAAACCAACCGGGCCACAGGGCAGTGCCCTGGGTGTGGACAGAGCAGAGCCCCCCTTGAGGTGTTGCAGCGGTGACAACCTAGAAATTAGGGTGCTCTATGGGACACCAGGTCTTGAACTACTAGCCTCAGAGCTGAGTAAATGAACGGGTGATGGAGCCGGTCTGTGGAGCTCCGCTGTAGAACACCGAGCAGTGTGAAGCAGCAGGGATGCACTTACGAGGCGTTTGTCTCATACCCTGAGGCATGTTTCAGGCAAGTTTTTATGAAGAAAACTATGATGATTGCCTACTGTATGGAAGGTACAGTGCTAGATTTTCACTAGAATAATACTTTTCTGAAAACTCGTAATAAAATATTATTAACTCATTTTTTGCGAGCCTCAGAAATTAGGAAGCTTTATTAGGATACCTGACTAATTTATTACAGAAATAGTTTCAACACATCACTGATCTCACAGACTGTCCCTTGGCACTTTCATGACCCCGTGTTAGAAGACTAAGGGTCTGAAAAAAAGGAATTCCTCTGCCCACAGGAAAAAAACGCATCTCCACACTCTGGAGACAAAGCATGTAGGTTAAATCACATTTTTTGTTTGCTTTTTGGGTCACACCCAGCGATGCTCAGGGTTACTCCTGGCTCTGTGCTCAGGAATCACTCCTGGCACTGTGTGGGGACCATATGGGATGCCGGGATCGAACCCGGGTCAGCTGCAATCAAGGCAAACGCCTCCCGGCTGTACTATCGCTCCGGCCCCCTAAATCACATTTTCAAGGTTATAATATCTAGCACAATATATAGCATAGCCTGGTGTGTCCCAGAAAGCAAAAAAAGAAAAAAAAAAAGAATCCCTTTTTCTTCCTTAAAATTTTTTTTGTCGTGCTTCTGAGGATGGACCCAGGCGCGGCATGAGTGTCCCGACTGTCCTTTCTAGCGTGCAGGGGAGACATGTTGAGGCACCATGGAAGGTGCTTGGAGACAGCCGGGTCACTGCCGGTGGGGCCCCTCACGGCCACCTGTGCAGGGGCGGGCAGGGCCCCTCACTTGGTCCTGAGGGGGCGCAGGGGTGCAGCAGAGCAGGACCCGGCCCCGGGAGCAGAGCTGGGATGCGGAAATGCCCACAGGTCTGAAGGCCACCGAGGGGCTGCTTTGGGGCATGGACCCCCAGGTGTGGCCGGGAGCAGAGACCCCCTTGCTCGTGGAGACCCTCTCCCGGTCCTCGGGTCTCCTGTGGGCTGACTCCGACCCTCCCAGTGACCAGGAGAACCTCCTGCGCCCTTCACCTGATGGTCATGTTTGACGTCTGCAAAATGCTTCGTGGACGGACCTGGGGGCTGTGGGCAGCAGGGCAGGATGCACTCCCTGGTGGGCTTCCTGCCCGGACCCCGCGCCTGGCGAGGGGAAATGAAGGCGCCACGCAGTCACCCACGCCTGCTCCTGGGTGCCCCGGTCACTCACCCGCGCTGCTCTGACACCGTTGCGTGTCCTGGTTTGGGCCACACGGTGGTGCCGGGGCTTGGTCCTGGCTCTGTGCTCAGGAATCTCTCCTGGCAGTGCTCAGGGGCCATATGGGTGTTGGGCATCCAACAACGGGTGGTTCCGTACCAGGAACCGCTGTGGGTCGTGGCTGCCTGCTGGGAGTCCCCTCCTGAGGGCACCGTGTCCCCTGGAGTTCAGAGCAGGCTGCCCCAGGCGTGTCACTCGCGGTCACTCGCGCTACTGATTCCTTGACCTGCACCTCGTCATGGAGTGGCGAGCGGCTCTCAAGTCCTCAGGGGATGCACCAGGGGGCGACGTGACACCAGGGGGCAGTGTGGCACCAGGACAGCGCGGCACAGGGGCCAGCGCGACACACGGGGCAGCGTGGCACCAGGGGGGGCAGTGTGGCACCAGGGGGCAGCACGACACATGGGGCAGCGTGGCACCAGGGGGCAGTGTGGCACCAGGGGCCAGCGTGGCACCAGGGAGCAGCACGACACAGGGGGCAGCGTGGCACCAGGGGGCAGCGTGGCATCAGGACAGCGCGGTGGCGCCAGGGTCAGACCAGGCCACAGACTCCAGCATGGGACTCCTGCTCCTGTCACGCAGTCCCCAGGGCAATGGCACGCCCCAATCTGAGGTTCGCCCTGGCCGCTGGTGCTGGGCTGGCCAGTCGCTGGTCCCTGCCGTGTACTCATGGGTGCAGAGGTGGTGGGTGCGGCCAAAGGCTTAGGGTCTCCCTCCAGAAACTCCCCTCCAGGGCGACAGGCTCTGGTGAAGTGGACGGGGCCTCCCGGCCTGGCGCTCATTTTCATGAGTGACCACCACGGCCCACCCTGCTCATGAGCAGTCTGCGACATGAGGTGGGCGGGGTGGGGGCTTCCTGCAGGCCGGCAGTGAGCAAGGGTCATGGGTGAGCGCCCCCGTGGCGGTAAACGGGTGGGCTGCCCGGGTGGGCGTCCTCTGGTTTCTGGTGCAGCGGCAGCGAGGCAGGTCTGTGGGGGCCCGACCGTATTCTCCCCAGCGCCTCTGAGGCTTCTCCCCAGCGCGGGACCGGTCCTGGCTCTTCTCACCCCAGGGTTGGCCAGTGGGCCTGGTGGGGGGGTGAGTGTCCCGTGGGCCAGCAGGGGGCAGTGCTGTGGGGAGGGGCTGCTCTAGACCAAGCCCCAAGGGTGTGGCCAGATGGGGGCCCAGGAGGAGCTGCCTGGGGGGGCAGGATCCTGCGCGGTCTCAGCCCAGAGACTCCAGCCAGGCAGGGCCACGGGCAGGGAGCCTGGAGGGGTGCAGGCCGGCGCGCTTCCTGGCAGACGGGGCCTGCAGGGACAAAGACGGTTCCAGCGGGCCGGGAGAGAGGATGACGCCCCGCCCCGCTGTGGGAGTGTGGGGACCCAAAGGGTGGGGGGCCGAGGGCAGAGCCCGAAGCCTCCACCCCTGCCTCAGGGACTGGCGAGGGGGTGCCAGCCCCTCCCACCTCCCACCCCTGTTCCAGGAATCCACGGGCAAGGACCGCCCGGGCCTGCAGATGTGGCCCCTTCAGGGGACCCCAGCTCGCGGCTGTGGGGAATGACCCGGCTGAGCCTGTTCCAGCAGGGGTCTCGGGGCAGGGGCTGAGGGCGATCCTCCCCCCCAACCGCTTCCCAACCTCTGACCTTGAACGAGGACGTCACATGACCACATGGACGAGGAGGGCCACGGCCACCAGCAGCGCTGTCATTAGTGGGACAGGGCCCCTGGGCAGGAGTGCGGACCCTGAGGGAAGGCGGGGCCAGCGGTGGTCAGCCAGGTCAGGTGGGAAGCTTGGAGCAGACCCCAGGAAGGGGTGACCCCTCCTCCCCATGGCCATGAGCCTGCAGGAGTCCAGCCGAGGGGACGGAGCATCAGTCTCCGCCTCCTGCACGAGTGGGCGGGGCCAATCACCCAAGGGGCGGGGTCTTGGTCTCCACCTCCTGCATGAGTGGGCGGCTCACCGGATCGAAGGGTGGGCAGCAGCGTAGCCAGGGCCCCGTCGTTGGGCTCCGCACGATGCCCAGCAGCTTGCACATGAGCTCGCACACGTGGATGCTCTCGAAGGGCTCCACCTCCAGGCCCTGCCGGAAGTTGGGCCCACGGCGCGGAAGATGGTCTTCATGTCCATGACGTCGTTGTGGAAGCCGCGCTCGCCGTTGTTGAACTGCACGTTGAACCTCTGCGGGAGAGCCCCACCGGTTCCTCTCAGCGCAGAGCCCCAAGGCCTGGCAAGGCTGGTGGGACCCACGGGACCCCGAGGGAAGGGGCCGAGCCCAGAGCAGAGCTTGTGCTCAAGGCTCTCTCCCAGCTCCCAGCACCTGAACCCCAATTTACCCTGCTCTGTGCCCCAACTCTGCTCCCGGACTGTACCACAGCCCCTCGTGACACCCAACTCTGCTCCCGGACTGACCCCGCTCTGCCCCGCTGCAGTGTCTCTGCTGACCGCTCCCCACACTGCCTGCCCCCAGCGCTGACCCTCCCTCTTCCCCATGCAGTGACCGGTCACATGCGCACAACATGCAGACAGAAGCTGCCCCACCACGCACTTGCGCCGCACACGCACACACACGCACGCATGCACACACACACGCACGCATGCACACGCAGCTACTCACACACACTCGTGTGCTCACATACTCAGACACACACACGCAAAACGCACGCACACTCACAGACACACACGCATTCACACACGCACACACCCCAAAAATGTGCACACACACTCAGACATACACACACGCATTCACAGACACGCACACACTCACACTCACACACGCACACCCCTTTCCCAGGCAGCACATGGCCCCATGCTGGCGGCCGCTCCGCACCCCGTGGATGACGTAGCCGGGTCGCTGTACATCACGAGGGGCGTGATGCGGGGGTGTCCGGCGAGTGCAGCTCCTTGGGGAACGACTCCTTCTTGTAGACGTGGAGCTTGGGGGTGGGCGTCCTTGAGGGGCGCAGACACCGCATCCAGCTTCCCCTCCTTGGGGTACAGCATCCCGCTGGGCCCGTAGTCCACGAGCTCGAAGTGGATGTCCCGGAAGCTGAAGTTGGGGATTTTGTGCAGCTCCACCAGGTCGGGCGCCTTCTTGTTGACGGTGGCCATGCCGTGGTCCGACGTGACGATGAGGTTCAGCCTGTGCTCCAGGCCCGCCAGCCGAATCCGGTCCCGGAGGTAGCCCACCGTGCGGTCCACCTGCTCCACCATCCTCCTCCGCTCCTCCGAGTCGGGCCCGAACTTGTGGCCCGTGGAGTCCGGCTCGCCGAAGTAGAGCGTGACGAGGTCCAGGCCGTCACGCGTGAACCAGCCCAGCACCGTGTCCACGCTCCGCCTCCACTCCTGCTCGTCCCTGTAGTTGTGTCCGATGCCTTCCCGGCGGCTCTGGCGCCACCGCCTCGCCCTGGTAGGTGACGTTCCCGCCCGGAAAGAAGAAGGAGCCGGTCTTCAAGCCCTGCGGGAGGCGCCGTTATTCAGGGCCGGTCTCGCCACCAGCCCCAGCTCCCGCCCGCCGCCGCGTGTCCTGAACACACCCTGGCCCTCCTGCGGCTGCCGGCACCTGTGAGGGGCTGCGAGCCCTGCTCTGAACAACCTGGCACGTGTCTTGGCTGGGGGCTACGCCCCCGCACCCGCAAGCCCCCTGCCAGCGGCCCCACGGTGTCACGTCCAGCCACCAGCCTCTCCTTCAGCCTGGCCATGGGGGCTTCACAGGAACCAGCCGCAGGATTCACTCAGGCACAAGCTGTCTGGCTTTCCCTGCACCGGTACACCACGCCTCAGCCTGGTGCTTCTAAGTGGGGGCACAGGCTGGCAGGGCTGCCCCCATGGGACGGGGCCTCTCAAGTTTATCCTGGGCTCTCCAGGAAACCCACACGACCTGTTGGCAACAGACCACCTCGGCCGGCTGCACCGTGCACCTGTCTCTGGGCGGTGACCCAGACGGGCACGCTGTAGCCCCTTACCTGTCTCTGGGCGGTGACCCAGACGGGCACGCTGCCATAGCCCCCTTACCTGTCTCTGGGCGGTGACCCAGACGGGCATGTTGCCGTAGCCCCTTACCTGTCTCTGGGCGGTGACCCAGACGGGCACGCTGTAGCCCCTTACCTGTCTCTGGGCGGTGACCCAGACGGACACGCTGTAGCCCCTTACCTGTCTCTGGGCGGTGACCCAGACGGGCATGTTGCCGTAGCCCCCTTACCTGTCTCTGGGCGGTGACCCAGACGGGCACGCTGCTGTAGCCCCCTTACCTGTCTCTGGGCGGTGACCCAGACGGGCACGCTGCGTAACCCCCTACCTGTCTCTGGGCGGTGACCCAGACGGACACGCTGTAGCCCCTTACCTGTCTCTGGGCGGTGATCCAGATGGGCACGCTGCCGTTGTCCCACCAGCTGCCCTTGCTGAGCGCTATGCGTGGTACGGCAGCCTCACTGTGCTGCTCAGGTTGTAGAACATGTTATGCACCACGCCGTGGTTCTCGGCGTATTTGCCTGTGGGCGAGGGGCTCTGAGCCACGCCCCTCCCCGAGCAGGAGGGCCCCAGCCACAGGGACTAGTTGGGGGCACCACGGCGCCCCCTGTCCCGAGGCCGCCCCTAAGGACCTGTCCCTGGGAGCCGGACAGTTAATAGGGTGAGGCCGGCTGTCAGGGTCTGTGAGCACCGAGTGATCTTGGAGTTCTCGGCAAGATCCTGCGGGGACGTTGCTTGCAAGTGGGGGTCTCTACAGTCCAACTGGTCTCGCCCACAGGACAGCACCTGGGGTCCTGTCCCACACCCCAGGAGTACAGGGCAGAGCAGTGCCAGGGGACCGGGTCAGCAGGGAAGGCAGAGGGGCCTCGGGAGCCCCAGCCCTGCCCTGCACGCCGCCCTGCCCCTGCTGCTCGGCACGCGGAGCCCGAGCCCAGGCTCGGCACCAGCCTCTGAGTCTTTATTTTTGCTTTTGGGGCCACTCCTGGCCCGGCTCAGGGACCATATGGGTGCTGGGGATGGAGCCGGGTCAGCCGCTGCGCAGGCAAGTGGCCTCCCTCGCGCCGCTTGTCTGTGCTGCTCGCAGGGCCGAAGTGGCCAGGCCGACCCCCGGGTCCTGGAGCTCAGCCTGCAGCCCGCGCACATCGCCTCCCGCCCCTGACGCCTGCTGCCTGCGGTGACCCCACCGTGTTCCCCCCCGTGACGCAGCTGCAGCTCACCGGTGACCAGGGTGAAGTGGCAGGGGCTGGTCATGGTGACGAAGGCGGGCGCCATGTGGCGGGCCTTTACGCCTCCCCGCGCCATGGCGCCCATGTTGGGCGTGGTCCACGCCCTGGTCATAGTCCCAGCGGAAGCCGCCAAAGGACACGAGGAGCAGCTTGTTCCGGGGCTCCAGCCTGGTGGTGGGCGCCAAGGGCACCCGGCCCCGGGGTGGGGAGGGAGGCCAGCAACAGCCCCAGGAGGACGGCGGCGGCCATGACGGCTCGGTGAGGTGCAAAGTCCCGGGTCTCAGGGCGCCCAGATGCGCCCCGTAGCCCTGCACTCACTCCCCACCTGCCTCTTATATAGGCAGCAGCATCCTGGGGGGCACCCCGCCCTCGGGCATGTGTGTCCCGGCCAGAGGGGGACAGTCCCTCCCCTCACTCTAGTCCTGGGAGGAGCCTTGCCGGGAAACCCCAGCTGCATCTCGTCCTCTGCCCTGGGCCCTCTCAGAGGCCAGAGTGGGGAGGGGGCTGGGCCTGGCTGGCCAGACTGGTGCCAAGGGTGGGGCCCAGGCAGCTGCGGCTCCTGTGAGCCGTGTCCACACCAGAACGTTGGGAGCCAAGAGGCCAGAGGCAGTTAGCATGTCTGATGGGGAGGCTGATGTGTCTGATGGGGGACTGTCATGTCTGATGGGGAGGCTGTCAGGTCTGATGGGGAAGACGGTCGTGTCTGATGAGGGAAGCTGTTGTGTCTGATGGGGGAAGACGGTCGTGTCTGATGGGGAGGCTGTTGTGTCTGACAGGGGAAGACGGTCATGTTTGATGAGGGAGGCTGCCGTGTCTGATGGGGGAGGCTGTTGTGTCTGATGGGGAAGACGGTCGTGTCTGACGAGGAGGCTGCCGTGTCTGATGGGGAGGCTGTTGTGTCTGATGGGGGGAAGACGGTCGTGTCTGACGAGGGAGGCTGTTATGTCTGTGTCTGAGGGGGAGACTGTGTCTGGGGGGTACTGGGATATTGGATGTGTGGGTGGAGACGGGGGTGGGGGTCTTGTCAGGGTCACCTGGTGACAATCCCGCCAGCCCGCACATGTCCCACACGGAGGGGGGATCCCCGCAGCCTGCCCCACCTCGTTAGCCGTGTGGCTGCAGTTTCTGTGCTGTCCTTCCTCCCTGGGGAGGGTCCCTGACTGTCACGGGAACGGAGGACGGGCCCACTGCAGGGTCCACCAGCAGGGAGGGCTCCTCAGAGACCATGTGAGGGTGCCTTGGGAGAGGCGGCCAGACTGGGCAGGCGAGGGGCAGGCTGGAGGGCTTCTCAGAGGAGTGGCCGTCCATCCAGTGGGCGGGGGAGGGTGGGCAGGAAAACATCCAGGCAAGGGCCGCCTTCACTTCCTTAGGTGAAGAGGTTGTGGTCAGCAGTCCCGGCTGGCGGGTGAGTGGCCTGGGTGGCTGTTGTCCTCCAATGCCTGTTCCCCACAACCTGCCCCTTTGCAGGGGAAAGATGGCTGCCAAGAAGAAAGACTGTTTCCCAGCATGCTGTGCTGCAAGACGGGCCATGTGACATGCCTCAACCAATAGGGTGAAAGAAGCCTGTCACGTGCAGCCCCAACCTCCTCCCAGGCCTTGAGGCGCCCTGCACACAGCCCGAGCCCCTTCTGCCTTAGGGTCTCCAGGGCATAGCGGGCAGCATAGAGGGGCCAGCCCTGCACGCTGGTGTGTGTGTGTGGGTGCAGTTGGGGCGCAGTCCTGCGACCTCTTTCCAGCCGGTCCCCCACGCCCGAAAGTGCCCCCTGTGGGGTCGGGAGGCGGATGCTGCCCAGGTCAGCAGCTGTGCCCTTTCGGGCCTTGCCTGTCGCTTCCTTCTCTCACCCTCTGAGTGTCCCCTGCTTTGTGGGAGGTGGACATGGCTGGTCCCAGCCCCGCCCCTGCCACCCGCCACGATCTTATTTGGGGAGACCCCCCGAGCAGTGGGGGAAGCCCGAGGCAGTTGCCGGCCCTTTGGCACTCGGGGCTCCAGAAGCTGCACTTTGGCTCTTGTTGGGACCCCAGGCCTCCCCAGGCGCCCCTGCTGCCCACTGGGAAAGAGCAGCCGTGGGGCCTGGTTTCTTGTTGCTGCGCCATGTGTTTGTGGGGCCAGAGGCGACCCCTCTCAGCCAGATGAATTGCTGGCCCTTTGGTCACTGCAGACAGAGTAGGGGGCCCGCTCCACGCCCCCTCCCCGGTCTCTGCTGGTTTTATTGGAATTGCTCTGCGGTTGGGGCAGCTCAGAGGCCCGCCGGGAGCAGAGCAGGGGCTGGGGTCCGGTTCCTTCCCCGTGCTGTGTGTGGACATTGGTGCAGTGAAGGCAGTCGGGGTCGCGTGATCTATTTTGGGGGTGCACTCGTTAGGGAGGTTGTGAGGCTCCTCCACCCTGCACTGGTCTGTCTGAGGAGATGGGGTCCAAGTGTCTGTGCTTGGCTTGCAAACACCCCCTTTTTAGAAACATTGTTATTGAATGGCAGTGAGATACAAAGTTACAAAGCTTTGTAACTTTGTATCTCACTGCGGGTCTCAGTCACAATGTTTCAACTCCTGTGGCTCCCGGCTGCGGCTGTACATTTCCCACCGCCACTGTCCCTGCCAACCCCTCACCTCTCTGTCTCTGTCTGTCTCATTTTAGGCAAACCCTTTTTAAGAAAGGGACCGTCTGCAGCAGGGCAGCACAGAGGGCAGAGCGCTGGCCTTGCACTCGGCTGATGCAGGCTCCATTCCTGGCACTCCCCAAGTGCACCAGGCCAGGCGTCAGCCGTCAGCACCGGCGGTGCGGCCCCCACAAAGCAATAAAAAACGCAGCTGTTTCTCTACAGACGCAGGTTATGGGGGAGTGACCAGGACAGCACCCTCACAGTTCTGGCCCTTGGACGGTGCCTTCCTGGCCCCAGGATGGGTCAGGGCATGCGATGACCACTGCATCAGCAGGGACCGATGGGCGGCGATGATCACTGCGCCAGCTCAGGCGCTTGGTCCAACTCTCCACTATCAGCGGTTCCCGTCTTGATTAGCGCCCGCACGTGCGCCTTCAGCGGGCGCCAGCCTGTCGCGGGCATATCTCTGGGGCCGTGATACTGGGCATCTGCTGGGACACGCCCGCAGGAGTGCCCCCCCGCCGGCTGTGCCCGCTGCTGTCATCCGGTGGTTACTGACAGCTGCACTGGGGGCCCCTCATGCCCCCGCACACCCCTATACGCCCCCGCGCGCCCTATACGCCCCACACGCCCTCACAGCCCTATACGCGCCCACACGCCCTATACGGCTCTACACGCCCCACACGCCCTATACGACCCCATACTGCCCTATACGCCCCGCGACCCTATACGCGCCCAAGCAGCCCTACACGCGCCAACGCGCCCCTATACGCCCCGCGCCCCTATACGCCCTCGCCGCCCTATACGCCCTATACGCCCCACACTCCCTATACGCCTCACACGCCTATACCCCGCGCGCCCTATACGCCCCACACGCCTATATGCCCCCCCAGGCTCCCTATACGCCCGCGCCCTATATGCCCCCCACGCCCTATGCGCCCCACACCCTATACCCCGCGCCCTATACACCTCACACGCCCTATACCCCGCGCGCCCCTATACGCCCCACACGCTCCTATATGCCCCAACGTGCCCCTATATGCCCCCACACGCCCTATACGCCCCACAAGCCCTATACGCCCTACACGCCTATACACCCCCACACGCCCTATACGCCCTATACCCCACACGCCCTATACGCCCTATACGCCTCCACACGCCTTATACGCCCTATGCGCCCCACACGCCCTATAGCCCTATACGCCCCACACGCCCTATACGCCTCTATGCGCCCCACACGCCTCTATAGCCCTATACGCCCTCACACGCCTCTATATGCCCCACACGCCCTATAGCCCTATACGCCCCACACGCCCTATATGCACCCATGCGGCCCTGCATGCTCCCCACACCCCTAGACCCCCACGGCCCTACAGCCCCCACTCCTATACCCCCATTACCCCTGTACCCCACCTCAGACCCCCCACCTTAGACCCCCACCCTAGACGCCCCACAGCATCCTCCCTCTGCTGACGATGCGGTGGGGGTGGGGTGGGGGCCGCAGTTCCACAGGGGCCGGGCAGGGCAGCAGCATTTGGGGCTTTCTGGTGGGGTGCCTGAGGGGCTGGGGGGGTGTCGGGGCCGCCCTGGGGACTCAGTGGCAGAGGAGACACCTGGGCTGTGTGTGCACACAAGTGAGTCTGCGATGGTGTGTGTGAGTCGGGTACATCCTGCATGTGCATGTGTGTGCATCTGTGAGTACACATGTGTGCCTTGTGTGCACAGGTATGTGCTGTGTGTACTCCCCAGCGCACGTGTGCATGTATGTGCTGCGCGCATGTGTGCATGTGCTCTGTGCATTCCCTGTACACGTGTGCATGTATGTGCTGTGTGCATGTGCTCTGTGCATTCCCCGTACACGTGTGCATGTACGTGCTGTGTGCATGTGCTGTGTGCATTCCCTGTACACATGTGCATGTATGTGCTGTGTGCACGTGTTGTGTGCATTTTCTGCACACGTGTGCATGTATGTGCTGTGTGCATGTGCTCTGGGCATTCCCTATGCACACGTGTGCATGTATGTGCTGTGTGCATGTGCTCTGTGCATTCCTGTGCACACGCGCATGTATGTTCTGTGTGCAGGTGCTCTGATTCCCTGCACACGTGTACATGTATGTGCTGTGTGCATGTGCTCTAGAATTTCCTGTGCATACATGTGCATGTATGTGCTGTGTGCATGTGCTCTGTGAATTTCCCTTGCACACATGTGCATGTATGTGCTGTGTGCAGGTGCTCTGTGCATTCCCTGTGCACACGTGTATGCGTGTGCTGTGTGCAGGTGCTCTGTGCATTCCATGTGCACATGTGTGCATGTATGTGCTGTGTGCATGTGCTCTGTGACTTTATGTGCACACATGTGCATGTATGTGCTGTGTGCATGTGCTCTGAGAATTTCCCGTGCACACGTGTGCATGCATGTGCTGTGTGCAGGTGCTCTGTGCATTCCCTGTGCACACGTGTGCATGTATGTGCTGTGTGCAGGTGCTCTGTGCATTCCCTGTGCACACGCAGTGTGTGTGGGAACCCCTGGCCTGTGGCAGCAGTGGGTGTCCCCTGAGTCCCGGCAGGTCGGGGCCACACACTGGTGTGTCTGTAGGATGGACCAACAGCACCTGAGGGCACTGCACAGAAGGCCGAGGCCCCGCGATGCTGACCCTGGTGGGTGTCAGGGTGGCCACTGGCCCCTTCATGGGTGATGGGCTGGGGCTTGAGTCCCGGCAGCCGCATCCCCTCCCTGTTTCCAGAACTTCATCCTGGGTGCAGAAGGGTGGGGCTGCTCTGCTCAGGGGCCCCCACCTGCTCAAAGCCCTGCCCAGGCTGCAGGTCGGAGAGCGGTGTGTGTGTGTGTGTGTGTGTGTGTGGTGTGTGGTATGATTGTTTTGTGTGTGGTATGATTGTGTGTGGGGTGTGTGTGGTATGATTGTGTGTTGTGTGGGTGTGTGAGTGTATGTTTGTGTTGTGTGTGTGTGTGGCTCAGCCCCTGACAGGCCCTGGTGGACGGCAGAGCCAGCCCCTTCCTGCTGGGCCAGTGCTGGGCTGTGAGGCAGGGTGCTGCAGAGACCCCGGCTGGCAGGGCCAGGGCGGCTCAGCAGGGGGCACTCGCCTTGCGCGCGGCAGACCCAGGTTCAAGCCCTGGCACCCCATAGGGTCCAGCGAGCACCGCCAGGAGTGAATCCTGAGCACAGTGGTGGGAGTGTGGACCCCAGATAAACCCAGGGGCCTCGGTGGTGCACCTGGGAGGTGTCCAGAGCAGAGTCCCTGGTCATGGCTCCTGCTGTGCCCACTCTGTGTCCAGCGCCGGGCTCCCGCCCTCATGGTCCCAAGGCCCTTCCCAGTGTGGGTGCTGGGCCCTGGGTCCCGGCCAGGCCCGTGGGACAGTGGCCAGCAGCCAAGGACTCTGGGCTGGCCCCGTGGTGGCCCGCCGCACCTGCGCGCCCTTGAGATATCCGGGTGGCTGTTATCACCGGTCCCTGGATTCTCAGTCAGGTTTACAGCCACAGGGGCCGATAATGGGCCCATCAGGGATCTTTGCCCCGAGGTGGAGGTTAGCAGGTCCTCCAGCCTCCCGGGACAGAGGGTGGCTGCCCAGCCCCTGCTCAGCGGTGGGGGTGGGGACAGCAGGTTCTCTCCCCTGCTGCCCCTCGTGTGGGTGCCCGAGGCCTCGGCTTGGTCCAGAGGCTCTGGGCAGTGGCAGCCACAGGGATGTGCCTGTGGGTGGGGACACCACGGGAATGCTGGACACTACCAGGGCCCAGAAGCACTGACACAAGCTCAGGGCCCAGAAGCAGCAGAGCCAGAGTGCACGGGGAGCCCAGTGTGGCTCCCCGGTGTGGGCCTTGACTGGACTGCAGGGGGCGGCAGCGGTGGCCCCTCATCGGACAGTAATGGGCTTCCCCACAGGAGAGAGCCGCCCGTACCGGCGATGCCCCGTAACAGAGGCGCCCCGCACCCTGCATCGGTTATGCCCTATCAGAGAGGCCCGTAGTAGAGGTGCCCCCATATCAGAGTTTGCCCCAGATCAGAGTTTGCCCGTATCAGACACCCTGTATCAGAGTCCCCTGTATCAGACATTTCCCGTATCAGAGACACCCTATATCAGAGACGCCCTGTATCAGAGACGCCCTGTATCAGACTTTTCACCTTATCAGACATTTCCCCATATCAGAGATTTCCCCATATCTGCATGCCCCTATCAGAAATTCCCTATCAGAGACCCTGTATCAGAGCCACCCTGTATCAGAGCCGCCCTGTGTATATTTCCCCTATCAGAGATTTCCCTATCAGAGACCCTGTATCAGAGCCGCCCTGTATCAGAGCCGCCTGTGTACATTTCCCATATCAGAGGTTCCTGTATCAGACATTACCCCAGTATCATCACAGATAAGGTCTGAGGACACCCAATCTAGCTCCGCCTGGCTGTCCCTTCCCAGGCATAGCCCCTCTTGGGGTTCCTGAGCCACGTACCCCTGGAAGTCCCTATGGACATGTGGGCGGCTGCATTCTGGGGGCTCGGGCTCACAGGGGTGGGTTGAGGGGCAAAGGAACAGAGGCCAGGGCACCTGCCCGCCCCACCTCAGGGCCTCTCCTGTGGCCTCCGGCTGTCCCTGGGAGAGGAGACTGTCCCGGAGAGTGAGGCGGGTCTGCGGGCTGCCCCTGAGCACCAGGTCCTCAGGTCCTTGCTGGGAACCGCAGCGGGGGAGCTGAGCGTTGCTTGGCAGCTTCTGCGCACAGTGGCGGGAACCACAGAGACACGCACGTCTGAGGACGCAGGTCAGCTGCCTCGGCGCCCCCGGTTTTTGGCTTTCTCCCCTCCCCTTCTGCAAGGCCGGGAACAGCTGGGGGCTTCCATCTCCGTGGCCCCTCGTCCTGACAGTCCTGTGTCCATGAGCTGCTGCGCCTGCCGGCGGGCCCAAGGCTCGCTTCTGCCACCCCGATGGAAGGACGGTAAAGAAACAAAGCCAGCTTGGAGACCCCCAGTCCAAGATCACTACAGCGGAGAGTCCAACTCTTGGTGTTTTCCCTACAGCCACGGGTCTGCTCAGGACCCCGAGGAGTCGGGAGTCGGCTCCGTCACCCCTGAACCCTCCGCTCCTCCCAACGTGACTTCAGAGGGGGAGCCTCCCACCCAGCTGCTTCCGGGCTTACTTTTGGAAGGTTTTTCTTTGTTTTTCAGTCACACCCTGCTGTGCTCAGGATCGACTGACTCAGCACTAAGGGCTGACTCCCGGCTCTGTGCTCAGGGCTGACTCCTGGCTCTGTGCTCAGGGCTGACTTGCGGCTCTGTGCTCAGGGCTGACTCCCGGCTCAGTGCCTCGGAGCTGACTCCGGCTCTCTGCTCAGGACTGACTCCCGGCCTCCTGCTCAGGGCTGACTCCTGGCTCTGTGCTCAGGGCTGACTCCTTGCTCTGTGCTCGGGCTGACTCGCTGCCTCTGTGCTCAGGGCTGACTCCCGGCTCTGTGCTCAGGGCTGACTCCCAGCCTCTGCTCAGGGCTCACTCCCGGCTCTGTGCTCGGGCTGACTCAAGGCCTCTGTGCTCAGGGCTGACTCCGGCTCTGTGCTCAGGGCTGACTCCTGGCTCTGTGCTCAGGGCTGACTCCGGCCTGTGCTCAGGGCTGACTCCTGGCTCTGTGCTCAGGGCTGACTCCCTGCTCTGTGCTCGGGCCGACTCCCAGCTCTGTGCTCGGGCTGACTCCCGGCTCTGTGCTCAGGGCTGACTCCCGGCTCTGTGCTCGGGGGCTGACTCCCGGCTCTGTGCTCAGTGCTGACTCCCGGCTCTGTGCTCAGGGCTGACTCCTGGCTCTGTGCTCAGGGCTGACTCCCAGCTCTCTGCCTCAGGGCTGACTCCCGGCTCTGTGCTCAGGGCTGACTCCCGGCTCTGTGCTCAGTGCTGACTCCCGGCCTGTGCTCAGGGCTGACTCCCGGCCCTGTGCTCAGGGCTGACTCCTGGCTCTGTGCTCAGGGCTGACTCCCGGCTCTGTGCTCAGTGCTGACTCCTGGCTCCTGTGCTCAGGGCTGACTCCTGACTTTGCGCTCAGGGCTGACTCCTGGCTCTGTGCTTGGGGCTGACTCCCGGCTCTGTGCTCAGGGCTGACTCGTGGCTCTGTGCTCAGGGCTGACTCACGGCTCTGTGCTCAGGGCTGACTCGCTGCCTGTGCTCAGGGCTGACTCCGTGGCTCTGTGCTCGGGGCTGACTCCTGGCTCTGTGCTCAGGGCTGACTCCTGGCTCTGCGCCGGGCGACTTGCAGCTCTGTGCTCAGGACTTATTCCCTGACTCTGTGCTCAGGGCTGACACCTGACTCTGTGCTCGGGGCTGACACCTAGAGGACTTGAGGCACCATATAGGGTGCTGGGGGCAAAGATCAGGTTGGTTGTGTGCAAGGCACGTGCCCTCCCTGCTGTGCTGTGGTTCCCACCCCTCTGAGGTTCTGTCTTGGTTCATTTTCTCTCTCCTTTTGCCTGTTTCTGCTTCCGCTGCTTGGGGGCCTGTCGCGCCCGTGGGCTAGTGTCCGCTCCGGCCTGTGTCGTGGCTTCGTGGGCTCGTGGTCCGCTCGGGGCCCGTGTCGCGGCCCGTGGGCTCGTGGTTCGCTCGGGCCCGTGGTCGTGGCTCCGCGGGCTCGTGTCTGCTCGGGGCCCGTGGTCGTGGCTCCATGGGCTCGCGGTCCGCTCGGGGACCGCGGTCGCGGCCCGCGGGCTCGTGGCTCGCTCGGGGCCCGTGGTCGGGCTCCGTGGGCTCGTGTCTGCTCGGGCCCGTGGTCGTGGGCTCCGTGGGCTCGTGGCTCGCTCGGGCCCGTGGTCGGGGCTCCGTGGGCTCGCGGTCGGGGCCCGTGTCGTGGCTCCGCGGGCTCGTGTCTGCTCGGGGCCCGTGTCGTGGCTCCGTGGGCTCGTGTCCGCTCGGGGCCCGTGTCGTGGCTCCGTGGGCTCGCGGCTCCGCTCGGGGCCCGTGGTCGCGGGCTCCGTGGGCTCGTGGTCCTGCTCGGGCCCGTGGTCGTGGCTCCGCGGGCTCGTGTCTGCTCGGGGCCCGTGTCGTGGCTCCGTGGGCTCGTGGTCTGCTCGGGGCCCGTGGTCGTGGCTCCGTGGGCTCGTGGTCTGCTCGGGGCCTGTGTCGTGGCTCCGTGGGCTCGTGTCTGCTTTCCCAAGCTTTGCCCACCGAACCCAGAAGGGGTTGCTCTGTCTAATCACCTGGTGTTAGTGGGGGCTTTTCCCTTTCCGCTTGTTGAGTGCCTGGGCTGGGCCTGCGGTATCTACAGAGAACCCGGGTCTTACAGTTGTGCTGCGGATTTCACGTGAAATCCCAGAAGGGAACCAGCGCCACAGACCTTTACAGTTCCAGATGCACCCGCCAGGTGGCGCTGTCCAGCCACAGACTCGCAGGCTTGAGGCTGCGCGCCCTGGGCAGGTTCGCTGCGGAGGTCCCGCTGCCCACCCAGCAGGCCAGGCTGGGCCAAGAGAAGGGCCCTGTGCCCTCAGTGTAAGGAGGTGGGCATCGCCTGAAGCCTCGTAGACAGCAGGGGCCCCCTCTGTGGCGTCTCCTCTGACCACCTGACTGCCTTTGCAGGGTGGGCGGGCTTGGCTGCTGCCTCCCTCCCCGCTGCACCCCATGCCTGGGTGCCTCCGGCCCCCGCCCTCCCACCTTTGCTTCCTTCTGGGCCAGAGGCCCTGGATTTGGGGATGCACATCTGAGTCCAGCGGGAAGGTGCAAACCCAGACAGCGTGGCGGAGGATGGGGGATGGGCAGAGGGGCGGGCCTTGGTTCAGCCCCACCCTCTGTCCTTCGCTTCCCCATACTGCCCTCGGGCCTGGCCTTCTGCTCCTGCTCAGCCTTGCTGCCCACTCCCTGGTACCCTCGTCCTCTGGAGACCCTCTTGAAGGAGAGCGCCCTGGGACCCCAGGGTGGCAGGTGAGAGGTGAGGGGCTGTGAGCGAGGTCCCGCAGGGCGGGACCGGGTTTCTCCTGCACACGCTTTGTGCCTCTTGCCCTGAGCTCGGCGCTCACCTGGGGCACTTAGGGCCAGCAGGGGCTGCCTGTGCATCTGAGGGGGTCTGTGCTCGTGCCTGGACTCGTGATGGTCAGCGTTGCAGGTTTGTCCTGTTTGTGCCCTGGTTCTGGGGTTGCTGAGGGTCAGGGTCAGGGGTCAGGAGGCCTCCCGACCCCCTCCCAGCTGCCCACCACCTGTCCCAGCCGGTCTTGCACAGCAGGTCTGCCTGTGTTTTGGGTCTGGGGTCCTTTGCCAGGTCCTATCTCTGGTGAAGGCCCGGCGTGCTCCATGTCCACTGTGAGAGGACACTGTCCCATGGCGCGGGCAGTGGCGGGGGTGGGCGCTGTTGCTGTCCCAGGGCGCTGTCGTGCAGGGGTTCACTGAGGAGCCGCCCGGCCCCCTCAACCAGGCGAGAGGCTGAAACCGGAAGAGCAAGCGTGGCCTCTCTCGCCCTCAGCCCGAGACCCCAGGAAGCTGGTCTGCGGCGGCTCTGACGCGAGCAGAGCCGCACCCGAGTCGTGGTCTCCCGCCGCCCTCCCGGCCCGGCAGCCGTCTCTTCCCCAGCCCGATCATCAGGCTAATTAGTGGCTAATCAATGTTTAATTAAAACCTTCGCCATTCGTTGCAGGAAGCACCCCGGCAACGCGGGAGACTGGTGGGGCGGGCCCAGCATCCTCAGCCGTCCTGTGACCTTCCTGGGCAGGCCATGGTGGGCCCTGCAGCCCCTCCCCCACCCGTGCTTAGGGCAGGTCTGCGGCGACGCCCCGTAGCCCCGCAGGAGCAGCAGGACGGGCCGCACTGCAGTAGCCCACCGGCCCACCAGAAGAGGGCCAGAGTCTCTGGGATGTTCTCGTGGCGCGGAGAGCACGAAGGAGTCGCTTATGTGACCTGACCTGGGCCCGCCTGACCTCACGTGACCTCACCTCGGCCCACCTGGTCCACATGACCTCACCTGGCCGCACCTGGCCCCACCTGGTCCCACCTAATCTCGCCCGAGCGCCCCTTGCCCCGCCTGGCCTCACCTGCTCTCACCCGGCCACCCAACTTGGCCGCATGGAAGGCAGGTGGCCTCAGCAGATTCCAAGATCCCCCGAGACACTGCAGCAGGCCCAGGGTCACCAGCGCTGCCCCCTGCGTCCCCCCCACCTCTGACCCCCGTGGGTGTGTGGCTCCCACGCGCGGCGGAGACCCGAGCACGCAGATCCAGGCTGTGCAATGTTCAATCTGTTCCGAATGTTAAATCATTTCCTCTTCAGCGATGCCAGTGAATTTAATCAGAGCTTGTTTCCCGGGACAGCCGTCTCCTGTTTCCAAGGGGCTGCGCCGTGGGGCCCTGTCCTGCAGCGCTTGTGTCTGGACACCCCAGCAGCCCGGCCAGGCTCCAGTGTGGGGATCGCAAGGGGGCCGTGTCCCCAGCAAAGGGGACCGGAAGGCGGGTGCCTGTGTCAGGGTGCGCGTGGGGCCGGTCACGGGGGCAGCTCTGGGCCCCGGAGTGTGGGTGTCCCCAGGGTGAGAGCCATAAGGAACCGGCACTAGCTCCTCGGAAGTGACCCAAGTGGCCGCACTGGACTGTCCTCTCCAGGCTTGCCCTGTGCTGTCCCTTAGGCTGACTCGAAGCCCCAGTTTCTCCTGCCCTGGACAGACCCACCCGACCAGGCATCTGCTCCTGAGGCCCGGCCCTTTCCCGCATGAGAGAACAAGACTCGGGCTTGGCCCAGGCTGGGCCTCGCGGCCCTCACAGCAACGCCTCGTGTGGTGGGTCCGGCCTGGGGCTGGTGTGTCTGGGGCTTCCCAGCTCCCGGCCACAGCTCTGGGCTGCAGCTCGCCTTGGCCTCGCCCGCTCTGTCCCACCGTGGCTGCCTGGGCGGCTGCCCTCACACGCACCGTCCTGCTCGCGGCGGCATTGTGACCTTCTTCCTCGTCTCTCTCCCGACTCTGCAGGTCACTTTGAGGGCCGACCCCGCTGACTCGGGCTGCCCCTGCCAGGCTGAGTTCCAGAAGTGGCCTCTCCCCACCCTCCCCAGTCTCGGCACTGGCCGCATCCACAGCATGGGAGATTCAAATCAGGCCTCTCTGCATCTCGGTCGTGTCTGCTGCCCCGGGAGGTCTGGAGCGGAACTGCAGCCTCGGGGGCTGCAGAGACGCAGCAGCGAGGACCCTCACCTTGCTGTTGGTCGCGATGCCCACAGCAGGCCGTGATGACCCCGTGATGGCGCCTCCACATGGCCAGAACAGAAGCACGCTGGGAGGCGCCGCAGCGAGCCGGTTTGTTCACGGGTGCTGGGAGACCCCACACCCAAATGCGCCGCTTCTGGAAGGAGGAAATGAGTTTGAAGGACTCAGGGGTTGAGGGGCTTCTGAGAACTTGGCGTGGGCGCCCCACCCGGCCTGGTCCCGTCACCCAGGCCTGTACACCCCTGGTGGCCCACCAGGTGCAGCGGGCTGTGTGGTCGCTAGCTGAGGGGAGACGCTGTCGCGTGACCCGCTGTGCGCTGACAGACCCGCTGTGTGCTGACAGACCTGCTGTGCGGACAGACCCGTTGTGTGCTGACAGACCCGCTGTGCGCTGACAGACCGGCCGCTGCGCTGACAGACCCGCTGTGCGCTGACAGACCTGCTGTGCGCGGACAGACCCGTTGTGTGCTGACAGACCCGCTGTGCGCTGACAGACCCGAGTGTGCTGACAGACCCGCTGTGTGCTGACAGACATGCTGTGTGCTGACAGACCCACTGACATACCCCGCTGTGCGCTGATAGACCACGAGTGTGCCAACAGGACGCGCTGTGTGCTGACAGACCCGAAGTGTGCTGACAGACCCGCTGTGTGCTGACAGACCCGCTGTGCGCTGACAGACCCGAGTGTGCTGACAGACCCGCCAGCGCTGACAGACCCGAGTGTGCTGACAGACCCGCTGTGCGCTGACAGACATGCTGTGTGCTGACAGACCCGCTGTGCACTGACAGACATGCTGTGTGCTGACAGACCCACTGACATACCCGCTGTGTGCTGACAGACCCGCTGTGTGCTGACAGACCTGCTGTGCGCTGACAGACCCGCTGTGCACTGACAGACCCGTTGTGTGCTGACAGACCCGAGTGTGCTGACAGACCCGCTGTGTGCTGACAGACCCGCTGTGCGCTGACAGACCGGAGTGTGCTGACAGACCCGCTGTGCGCTGACAGACATGCTGTGTGCTGACAGACCCGTTGTGTGCTGACAGACCCGAAGTGTGCTGACAGACCCGCTGTGTGCTGACAGACCCACTGTGTGCTGACAGACCTGCTGTGCGCTGACAGACCCGCTGTGTGCTGACAGACCCGCTGTGTGCTGACAGACCCGAGTGTGCTGACAGACCCGCTGTGTGATGACAGACCCACTGTGTGCTGACAGACCCACTGTGCGCTGACAGACCCGCTGTGTGCTGAGAGACCCGCTGTATGTTGACAGACCCGCTGTGTGGTCACGGACCCGCAGTGCGTTGACAGACCTGCTGTGTGCTGACATACCCGCTATGCGCTGAGAGACCCGCTGTGTGCCTACAGACTCACTGTGCGCTAACAGACCCACTGACATACCTGCTGTGTGCTGACAAAACCACAGTGCACTGACAGACCCGCTGTGTGTGACAGACCCGCTGTGTGCTGACAGACCCAATATGTGCTGACAGAGCCGCTGTGTGCTGACAGACCCGCTGCGCTGACAGACCCGCTGTGTGCTGACAGACCCACTGTGCGCTGACAGACCCGCTGTGCGCTGACAGACCCGCTGCGCTGACAGACCCGCTGTGCGCTGACAGACCCGGCTGTGTGCTGACAGACCCGCTGTGTGTTGACAGACCCGCTGTGTGGTCACAGATCCGCAGTGCGTTGACAGACCCGCTATGCGCTGAGAGACCCCGCTGTGTGCTGACAGACTCACTGTGCGCTAACAGACCCACTGACATACCTGCTGTGTGCTGACAAAACCACAGTGCACTGACAGACCCTCTGTGTGTGACAGACCCAAAGTGTGCTGACAGACCCAATATGTGCTGACAGACCCGCTGTGTGCTGACAGACACGCTGAGCGCTGACAGACCCACTGACATACCCGCTGTGCGCTGATAGACCCACAGTGTGCCAACAGACGCGCTTCGTGTGCTGACAGACACGCTCTATGCTGACAGACCCAACATTTGCTGACAGACCTATTGTGTGCTGAGGGGCCCGCAGTGTGCTGACAGACCCGCTCTGTGCTGACAGACCCTCAGCGCTAACAGACCCACTGACATAACCGCTGTGTGCTGACAAAACCACAGTGCACTGATAGACCCGCTTATGCGCTGACAGACCCGCTGTGTGTGACAGACCCAAAGTGTGCTGACAGACTCACTGTGTGCTGACAGACCCGCTGTGCGCTGGCAGACCCACTGACATACCGCTGTGCGCTGACAGACCCGCAGTGTGCTGACAGACCCGTTCTGTGCTGACAGACCCAATATTTGCTGACAGACCCGGAGTGTGCTGACAGACCCGCTGTGTGCTAACAGGCCCGCGTGTGCTGACAGACCCGCTGTGTGCTAAGAGACCCGCTGTGTGCTGACAGGCCCACTGTGTGATGATAGACCCGCTGTGTGCTGACAGACGCACTGTGGATGACAGGCCTGGTGTGCACTGACAGACCCGCTGTGCGCTGACAGACCCACTGTGTGCTGACAGACCTCTGTGCGCTGACAGACCCGCTGTGTGCTGACAGTCCCGCTCTTGCTGACAGACCCGCTCTGTGCTGACAAACCCGCTGTGCACTGACAGAACTGCTGTGTGCTGACAGACCCGCTGTACGCTGACAGACCCACTGACAGACCCGCTGTGTGCTGACAGACCCGCTGTGTGCTCACAGCCCCGCTGTGTGCTGACAGACCCGCAGCACTGACAGACCCGCTGTGTGCTGACAGACCTGCTGTATGCTGATGGACCCACTGTGTGCTCACGGACCCGCTGTGGCTGACAGACCCGCTGTGGCTGACAGACCCGCTGTGCGCTGACAGACCCACTGTGTGCTCAAAGCCCCGCTGTGTGCTCACAGCCCCGCTGTGTGCTGACAGACCCGCAGCACTGACAGACCCGCTGTGTGCTGACAGACCTGCTGTATGCTGATGGACCCACTGTGTACTCACGGACCCGCCAGCGCTGACAGACCCGCTGTGCACTGACAGACCCACTGTACGCTGACAGACCTGCTGTGTGTTGAAAAATCCATGGTGTGCTGACAGACTCACTGAGAGACCTGCTGTGTGCTGACAGACCGCTGTGTGCTGACAGACCCGTAGTGCGCTGACAGACCCGCTGTGTGCTCACAGGCCCGCTGTGTGCTGACAGACCCGCAGTGCGCTGACAGACCCGCTGTATGCAGAGAGACCCACTGTATGCTGATGGACCCACTGTGTGCTCACAGACCCCTCTGTGCACTGACAGACCCGCTGTGTGCTGACAGACCTGCTGTATGCTGATGGACCCGCTGTGCTCACGGACCCGCTGTGGCTGACAGACCCGCTGTGGCTGACAGACCCGCTGTGCGCTGACAGACCCACTGTGTGCTCACAGCCCCGCTGTGTGCTGACAGACCCGCAGCACTGACAGACCCGCTGTGCTGACAGACCTGCTGTATGCTGATGGACCCACTGTGTGCTCACGGACCCGCTGTGCGCTGACAGACCGCTGTGCACTGACAGACCCACTGTACGCTGACAGACCTGCCGTGTGTTGAAAATCCATGGGTGCTGACAGACTTACTGAGAGACCCCTGCTGTGTGCTGACAGACCCGCTGTGTGCTGACAGACCCGTAGTGCGCTGACAGACCCGCTGTGTGCTCACAGGCCCGCTGTGTGCTGACAGACCCGCAGTGCGCTGACAGACCCGCTGTATGCAGAGAGACCCACTGTATGCTGATGGACCCACTGTGTGCTCACAGACCCGCTGTGCGCTGACAGACCCGCTGAGCGCTGACAGACCCACTGTATGCTGACAGACCCGCTGTGTGCTGACAGACCCATGGTGTGCTGACAGACTGACCTGCTATGTGCTGACAGACCCGCTGTGCACTGACAGACCCACTGAGAGCTCAGATCTGTGCACTGACAGATCCACTGTACTCTGACAGACCCGAGTGTGCTGACAGACCTGCTGTGTACTGACACACCCGCTGTGTGCTGACAGACCGCTATGCGCTGACAAACCCGCTGTGTGCTGACAGACCCGCTGTGTGTTGACAGACCCGCTGTGTGTTGACAGACTGACCCGCTGTGTGCTGACAGACCCATAGTGCTGACAGACCCATAGCGCTGACAGACCCTCTGTGCGCTGACAGACCCGCTAGCGCTGAGAGACACGCAGTTCGCTGACAGACCCGCTAGCGATGACAGACCTGCTGTGTGCTGAAAAATCCGGCTGTGTGCTGATGGACCCACTGTGTGCTCACAGACCCGACTGTGCTGACATACCTGCTGTGCGCTGACAGACATGCCATGCGCTGACAGACCCTTGTACGCTGACAGACCTGCTGTGCGCTGACAGACCCACTGTGCGCTGACAGACCATTGTGCACTGACAGACCCCGCATACGCTGACAGACGCGCTGTGCGCTGACAGACCCGCTGTGCGCTGACAGAACCGCTGTGTGCTGAGAGACCCGCTGTGTGTGACAGACCCGCTGTGCTCTGACAGACCCACTGACATACCCGCTGTGCGGTGAAAGATCCGCAGTGCGCTGACAAACCTGCTGTCCGCTGACAGACTCCGTTCTGTGCGCTGACAGACCCGCTGTGCACTGACAGACCTACTGTGCGCTGAGAGACCTGTTCTATGCACTGACAGACCCGCTGTGCACTGACAGACCCACAGTGCGCTGACTGTCCCGCTCTGTGCTGACACACCTGCTGTGTGCTGACAGACCTGCTGTGCATGTCAGAACCGCTGTGTGCTAACATACCTGCTGTGTGCTGACAGACCCACTGACAGACCCACTGACAGACCCGCTGTGTGCTGACAGACCCGCAGTGCCCTGACAGACCCGCAGTGTTCTGACAGACCCGCTGTATGCTGATAGACCCGCTGTGCGCTGACAGACTGGCTGTGTGCTGACAGACCCGCTGCGCTCAGACCCGCTGTACACTGACAGACCCGCTGTATGTTGACAGACCCGCTGTGTGCTGACAGACCCGCTGTGCGCTGACAGACCTGCTGTGCGCTGACAGACCCGCTGTGCGCTGACAGACCTGCTGTGCGCTGACAGACACGCTGTGCGCCGACAGACCTGTTGTGTGCTGACAGACCCACTGTACGCTGACAGACCCGCTGTGCGCTGACAGACCTGCTGTGCGCAGATAGACCCGGCTGTGCGCTGACAGACCCGCTGTGCGCTGACAGACCCACTATGCGCTGACAGACCCGCTGTGCGCTGACAGACCTGTTGTGCGCTGACAGACCCGCTGTACGCTGACAGACCCGCTGTGCGCTGACAGACCTGCTGTGCGCAGATAGACCCGCTGTGTGCTGGCAGACCTGTGGTGCATTGATAGACACACTGTGCGCTGACAGACCCTCTCTGCGCTGACGGACCCGCCTGTACTGATAGACCCGCTGTGTGCAAACAGACACGCTGTGCGCTGATAGACCCGCTCTTAGCTGACAGACACGCTGTGCGCTGACAGACTCGCTCTTTGCTGACAGACCTGCTGTGCACTGACAGACACGCTGTGTGCTGACAGATCCACTGTTCTCTGACAGACCTGCTGTGTGCTGACAGACCCGCTGTGTACTGACAGACCCACTGTGCGCTGACAGACCGCTTTGGGCAGACAGACCCACTGTGTGCTGACAGACCCGTGGTGCACTGACAGATCTGCTCTGTGCTGACAGACCCGCTGTGTTCTGACAGACCGAACCCGCTGTGTGCTGACAGACCCTTGTGCGCTGACAGACCGGCAGTTTGCTGACAGACCCGCTGTGTGCTGACAGAACCGCTCTGTGCTGACAGAACCGCTCTGTGCTGACAGGCCCGCTGTGCGCTGACAGACCCGCTGTGTGCTAAAAGACCCACTGTACACTGACAGACCCTCTCTGTACTGACAGACCCGCTGTGGACTGACAGAACTTGCTGTGTGCTGACAGACACACTGTGTGTTGACAGACCCACTGTGCTCTGACAGACTCGCTGTGTGCTGACAGATCCTCTGTGCGCTGACAGACCCGCTGTGCACTGACAGACCCACTGACATACCTGCTTGTGTGCTGACAAAACCGCAGTGCTCTGACAGACCTGCTGTGTGGACAAACCCAAAGTGTGCTGACAGACCTATTGTTTGCTAACAGACCCGCTGTGTGCTGACAGACCCACTGACATACCCTCTGTGCGCTGACAGACCTGCAGTGTGCCGACAGACGCGCTGTGTGCTGACAGACCCGTTCTGTGCTGACCTACTCACTATTTGCTGACAGACCTACTGTGTGATGACAGGCCCGCTGTGTGCTGACAGACCCACTGTGCGCTGACAGACCCTCAGTGCGCTGACAGACCCGCCTGTGCTGACAGACCCCGCTGTGGTGACAGGCCCACAGTGTGCTAACAGACCCTCTTTATGCTGACAGACCCACTATGTGCTGACAGACCTGCTGTGTGCTGACAGACCCAGCAGTGTGCCGACAGACGCGCTGTTTGCTGACAGACCCGCTCTGTGCTGACCTACTCACTATTTGCTGACAGACCTACTGTGTGATGCCAGGCCCGCAGTGTGCTGACAGACCTGCTGTGTGCTGAGAGGACCACAGTGTGCTGACAGACCCTCTTTTTCCTGACAGACCCACTATGTGCTGACAGACCCGCTGTGTGCTGACAGACCCGCTGTGTGCTGACAGACCCTCTGTGTGCTGAAGGACCTGCTGTGTGCTGACAGACCCGCTGTGTGCTGAAGGACCTGCTGTGTGCTGATGGACCCGCTGTGTTCTCACAGACCCGCTGTGTGCTGACAGACCCCCTGTGTGTTGACTGACCCACTGTGTGCTGACAGACCCGCTGTGTGTAGACAGACCTGCTGTGTGATGACAGACCCGCTGTTTGCTGACTGACCCACTATATGCTGACAGACCCATCTGTGTGCTGACAGATCCGCTGTGTGCCTACTGACCCGCTATGTGCTGACAGACCTGCAGTGCGCTGACAGACCTGCTGTGCGCTGACAGACCCGCAGTGTGCCTACAGACCCGCTGTGCGCTGACTGACCCACTGTGCGCTTACAGACCCACTGACATACCCCCTGTGCGCTGACAGACCCACGGTGCGCTGACAGACCCACTGTGTGCTGACAGACCTATGGTGTGATGAGAGACCGACCCACTGTGTGCTGACAGACCGGCTGTGCACAGACTGTCCTGCTGTGTGCTGACAGACCCGCTGTTCGCTGACAGACCCCGCTGTGCGCTGACAGACCCGCTGTGCGCTGACAGACCCGCTGTGCGCTGACAGACCCGCTGTGTGCTGACAGACCTGCTGTGTACTGACACACCTGCTGTGTGCTGACAGACCCGCTGTGTGCTGACAGACCGTCCCACTGTGTGCTGACAACCCGCAGTGCGCTGACAAAACCGCTGTGTGCTGACAGACCCGCTGTGTGCTGACAGACACGCTGTGCGCTGACAGACCCTCAGTGCGCTGACAGACCCGCTCTGTGCTGACAGACCCGCGGTGCGGTGACAGACCCGCTGTGTGCTGACAGACCCATGGTCTGCTGACAGACCGACTGCTGTGCGCTGACAGACCCGCTGTATGCTGACAGACCGACCCGCTGTTTGCTGCTAGATCCACCTTGAGCTGACAGACACGCTGTGCGCTGAGAGACCTGCTGTGTGTTGACAGACCTGCTGTGCGCTGACAGACCGCGCTGTGCACTGACACACCTGCTGTGCGCCGACAGACCCGCTGTATGCTAACAGACCGACCTGCTGTGTGCTGCTAGATCCACCTTGAGCTGACAGACACGCTGTGCGCTGACAGACCCGCTGTGCGCTGACAGACCTGCAGTGCTCTGAACAGACCCGCTGTGTGCAGACAGACCCGCTGTGTCTGACAGACCCATTGTGTGCTGACAGACCAGCTGTGTGCTGACAGACCCACTGTGTGCTGACAGACCCACTATGCACTGACAGACCCGCTGTGTGCTGACAGACCCGCTGTGTGCTGACAGACCCGCTGTGTGCTAACAGACCCAATGACATACCCACGTGTGCTGACAAAATCTCAGTGCGCTGACAGCCCTGCTGTGTGTGACAGACCCAAACTGTGCTGACAGACCCACTGTGTGCTGACAGACCCACAATGTGCTGACTTACGCGCTGTGTGCTGACAGACCCGTTCTGTACTGACAGACCCACTATTTGCTGACAGACGTACTGTGTGCTGACAGGCCCGCAGTATGCTGACAGACCCGCTGTGTGATGACAGACCTGCTGTGTGCTGACAGGCCCGCAGTGTGCTGACAGAACCGCTGTGTGATGACAGACCCGCTGTGTGCTGACAAGCTCGTTGTGTGATGATAGACCCGCTGTGTGCTCACAGACCCACTGTGCATGACAGACTGGTGTGCGCTGACAGACCCGCTGTGCACTGACAGACCCACTGTGCGCTGACAGACCCACTGTGTGCTGACAGACCCGCTGTGCCTGACAGACACAGACTGTGTGCTGACAGATCCACTGTGTGCTGACAGACCCACTGTGTGCTGACAGACCTGAAGTGTGCTGACAGTCCCACTGTGTGCTGACAGACGGACCTGCTGTGTGCTGACAGACCCGCTGTGCGCTGACAGACCGCGCTGTACGCTCAGACCCGCTGTGCACTGGCAGAACCGCTGTGGGCTGACAGACCCGCTGTGGGCTGACAGACCCACTGACCTACCCGCTGTGTGCTGACAGACCCTCTCTGTACTGATAGACCCGCTGTGGACTGACAGAACTGCTGTGTGCTGACAGACCCGCAGTGCACTGACAGACCCGCTGTGTGCTGATAGACCCGCTGTATGCTGAAGAACCCACTGTGTGCTCACAGACTCACTGTGGCTGAGACACCCACTGTGTGCCTATAGATCCGCTGTGTGCTGACAGACCCATGGTGTGTTGACAGACCGACAAGCTGTGTGCTGACAGACCCGGCTGTGCACTGACAGACTCACAGTGTACTGACAGACCCGCTGTGCGATGACATACCCGCTGTGTGCTGACAGACCCGCGGTGCTTTGACAGACATGCTGTGCCCTGACAGACCCGCTCTGTTTTGACAGACCCTCTGTGTGCTGAGGGACACGCTGTGTGCTGACAGACCCGCTGTGCGCTGACTGACCCGCTGTGTGCTGACAGACCAGCTGTGCGCTGACAGAAACGCTGTGCGCTGACAGACCTGCTCTGTGCTGACAGATCCACTGTGTTCTGACAGACTCGAGTGTGCTGACAGATCCGCTGTGTGCTGACAGACCCACTGTGAGCTGACAGACCGCTGTGCGCAGGCAGACCCGCTGTGTGCTGACAGGCCCATTGTGCGCTGATGGACCTACTGTGTGCTGAGACCTGCTGTGTGCTGACAGACTCACAATGCGCTCACAGAGCCGCTTTGTGCTGACAGACCCACTATGTGCTGACAGACCCGCTGTGTGCTGACAGACCCGCTGTGTGCTGACAGACCCGCTGTGTGCTGACAGACCTGCTGTGTGCTGACAGACTCACCGCGCGCTTACAGACCCACTGACATACCCGCTGTGCGCTGACCCACCCGCAGTGCGCTGACAGACCCACTGTGTGTTGACACACCCATGGTGTGATGACAGACCGACCCGCTGTGTGCTGACAAACCCGCTGTTTGCTGACATACCCATGGTCTGCTGACAGACTGACCCACTGTGTGCTGCTAGATCCACCGTGAGCTGACAAACCCGCTGTGCTGACAGACCCGCTGTGTGTTGACAGACCCGCTGTGCACTGACTGACCGCTGTGTACTGACAGACCCTAGTGCTCTGACTGACCCACTGTGCGCTTACAGACCCACTGTGTGCTGACCGACCCGCTGTGTGTTGATAGACCCACTGTGTGCTGACAGACCAGAAGTGCGCTGACTGACCGCTGTGCGCTGACAGACCCACTGTGTGCTGACAGACCCGCTGTGTGTTGACAGACCCACTGTGTGCTGACAGACCTGCTGTGCGCTGACAGACCCATTGACATACCCATTGTGCACTGACAGAATCGCAGTGCGCTGATGGACCTGCTCTGCGCTGTCAGACCCGCTGTCTGCTGACAGACCTGCTGTGTGCTGACAGACCTGCTGTGTGCTGACAGACCTGCTGTGTTCTTTTTTTTTTTTGCTTTTTTGGGGTCACACCCGGCGATGCTCAGGGGTTACTCCTGGCTCTGCACTCAGGAATCACTCCTGGCGGTGCTCAGGGGACCATATGGTATGCCGGGGATCGAACCCGGGCCGGCACAGGCCGACCGTGTGCAAGGCAAATGCCCTACCCGCTGGGCTATCGCTCGCCCCTAGACCTGCTGTGTGCTGACAGACCCGCTGTGTTCTGACAGACCCACTGTGTGCTGACTGACCCACTGTGTGCTGACAGACCCGCTGTGTTCTGACAGACCCGCTGTGTGCTGACTCGACCCACTGTGTGCTCACAGACCCACTGTGTGCTCACAGACCCAATGTTTGCTGACAGACCCACTATGTGCTGACAGTCCCATCTGTGTGCTGACAGATCCGCTGTGCTGACTGACCCGCTATGTGCTGACAGACCTGAGTACGCTGACAGACCAGCTGTGCGCTGACAGTCCCAAAGTGTGCTGACAGACCCGCTGTGTGCTGACAGACCCGCTGTGCGCTTACAGACCCACTGATATACCCGCTGTAAGCGTTGACAGACCCACAGTGTGCTGACAGATCCACTGTGTGCTGACAGATCCATGGTGTGATGACAGACCGACCTGCTGTGTGCTGACAGACCCACTGTGTGCTGACAGACATGCTGTGTGCTGACAGACCGACCCACAGAGTGCTGACAGACCCACTGTGCGCAACCGACCTGCTGTGCGCTGACCGACCGCTGTGCACTGACAGACCTGCTGTGTGCTGAGAGACCCGCAGTGTGCTGACAGACCCGGGCTGCGCTGACAGACCTGCTGTGTGCTGAGAGACCCGCAGTGCGCTGACAGACCCGCTGTGCGCTGACAGACCCGCTGTGTGCTGAGAGACCCGCTGTGCGCTGACAGACCACTGTGCGCTGACAGACCCGCTGTGTGCTGACAGACCGGCTGTGTGCTGACAGACCCGCTGTGCGCTGACAGACCCGCTGTGTGCTGACAAACCCATTGTGTGCTGACAGACCGACCCACTGTGTGCTGACAGACCTGCTTGGCACAGACTGACCGGCTGTGTGCTGACACACCCTCTGTGATGACAGACCTGCTGTGCGCTGACAGACCCGCTGTCTGTTGACAGACCTGCTGTGTGCTGACAGTCCCGCTGTGTGCTGACACACCTGCTGTGTGCTGAAAAACCCTCTGTGTGCTGACCGACCGACCGCAGCGCAGACAAACCCTCTGTGTGCTGACCGACCCGCTGTGTGCTGACAGACCCGCTGTGCGCAGACTGACCCGCTGTGTGTTGACAGACCCGCTGTGTGCTGACAGACCCGCTGTGTGCTGACAGACCCACTGTGTGCTGACAGACCTGCTGTGTGTTGACAGACCCATTGTGCTAACAGACCATCCCGCTGTGTGTGAACACACCCGCAGTGCGCTGACAGAACCGCTGTGTGCTGACAGACCCGCTATGTGATGACAGACCGCTGTGCGCAACACACCCGCTGTGCACTGACACACCCGCATTGCACTGACAGACCCGCTGTGCTGACAGACCTGCTGTGTGCTGAAGGACCCGCTGTGTGCTGACAGACCCGCTGTGTGCTGACAGACCCGCTGTGTGCTGACAGACCCACTGTCTGCTGACACACCCACTGTGTGTTGACAGACCCATTGTGTGCTAACAGACCATCCCGCTGCGTGTGGACAGACCCGCAGTGCGCTGACAGAACCGCTGTGTGCTGACAGACCCGCTATGTGATGACAGACCCGCTGTGCAACAGACCCGCTGTGTGCTGACAGGCCCGCTGTGTGCTGACAGACCGCTCTGTACTGACAGACCCACTGTGTGCTGACAGACCCGCTGTGTGCTGACAGACCTGCTCTGTGCTGACAGACCCGCTGTGTGCTGACAGACCCTCTTTGTGCTGACAGACCCACTATGTGCTGACAGACCCTCTTTTGTGCTGACAGACCCACTATGTGCTGACAGACCCGCTGTGTGCTGACAGACCCACTATGCGCTGACAGACCCGCTGTGCACTGATAAACCCGCTGTGTGCTGACAGACCCACTATGTGCTGACAGACCCGCTGTGTGCTGACAGACCCACTATGTGCTGACCCGCTGTGTGCTGACAGACCCACTATGTGCTGACAGACCCGCTGTGCACTGATAAACCCGCTGTGTGCTGACAGACCCACTGTGTGCTGACACACCCGCTGTGTGTTGACAGACCCATTGTGTGCTAACAGACCATCCCGGCTGTGTGCTGACAGAACCGCTGTGTGCTGACAGACCCGCTATGTGATGACAGACCCGCCAGCGCAAAACAGACCCGGCTGTGCAATGACAGACCCGCTTTGCACTGACAGACCCGCTCTGTACTGACAAACCCGCTGTGTGCTGACAGACCCACTGTGTGCTGACAGACCTGCTCTGTGCTGACAGACCCGCTGTGTGCTAACAGACCCTCTTTTGTGCTGACAGACCCACTATGTGCTGACAGACCCGCTGTGTGCTGACAGACCCGCTGTGTGCTGACAGACCCTATTTGTGCTGACAGACCCACTATGTGCTGACAGACCCGCTGTGTGCTGACAGACCGCTGTGCGCTGACAGACCGGCTGTGTGCTGAGGACCTGCTGTGTGCTGATGGACCCATTGTGTTCTCACAGACCCACAGTGTGCTGACAGACCCACTGTGCGCTGACAGACCCGCTGTGCACTGACAGACCCGCTGTCTGTTGACAGACCCGCTGTGTGCTGACAGACCCACTGTGCGCAGACCGACCCGCTGTGCGTTGACAGACCCGCTGTGCGCTGACAGACCCTCTGTGTGCTTACAGTCTCGCTGTGTGCTGACACACCTGCTGTGTGCTGACAGACCCACTGTGTGCTGACACACCTGCTGTGTGCTGACAGACTCATGGTGTGCTGACAGACCGTCCCGCTGTGTGCTGACAGACCCGCGAGTGCGCTGACAGAACTGCTGTGTGCTGACAGATCCACTGTGTGCTGACAGACCCGCTCTGTACTGACAGACCGCTGCGCGCTGACAGACCCGCTGTGTGCTGACAGACTGCAGTGTGCTTACAGACACCCTTGTGCTGACAGACCCTCTGTGTGCTGACAGACCCACAGTGTGCTGACAGACCCGCTCTGTGGTTACAGACCCGCTGTGCAATGATAGTGGCTCTGTGTGCTGATGGACCCACTGTGTGCTGACGGACCCGCTGTTTGCTAACACACCGACCTGCTGTGTGCTGACAGACCCGCTGTGCACTGACAGATATGCTGTGCGCTGACAGACCCATAGTGCGCTGACAGACCCACTGTGTGCTGAGAGACTCGCTGTGAGCTGACAGACCCGCTGTGTGCTGACAGACCCGCTGTGTGCTGACAGACCCGCTGTGTGCTAACAGACCCGCTGTGCGCTGACAGACCCGCTGTGCGCTGACAGATCCCCTCTGTGCTGACAGATCCGCTGTGTGCTGACAGACCCGCCGTGTGCTGACAGACCCGCTCTGTGGTGACAGACCCGCTGTGTGGTGACAGACCTGCTGTGTGCTGACGGACCCGCTGTTTGCTAACAGACCGACCCACTGTGTGCTGATAGACCCGCTGTGCACTGACAGACCCACTGTGTGCTGAGAGACCCGCTGTGAGCTGACAGACCCGCTGTGTGCTGACAGACCCGCTGTGTGCTAACAGACCTGCTGTGCGCTGACAGACCCGCTGTGCGCTGACATCCGCTGTGTGCAGACAGACCCACTGTGCGCTGACAGATCCACTGTGTGCTGACAGACCCGCTGTGTGCTGACAGACCCGCTGTGCACTGACCGAACCACTGTGTGCTGACATCCGCTGTGTGCAGACAGACCCGCTGTGTGCAGACAGACCCACTGTGTGCTGACAGATCCGCATTGGGCTGATAGACCTGCTCTGTACTGACAGACCCACTGCGCGAAGATAGACCCACTGTGTGCTGACAGACCTGCAGTGTGCTGACAGACCCGCTTGTGCTGACAGACCCGTTGTGCGCTGACCGAGCCGCTGTGACAGACCTGCTGTGTGCTGACCTACCCGCTGTGCTCTTACAGACCCACAGTGCGCTGACAGACCCACTGTGTGCTGACACACCCATGGTGTGATTACAGACTGACCCGCTGTGCGCTGACATACCCCCTGTGTGCTGACAGACCCACTATGTGCTTACAGACCAGCTGTGTGCTGACAGACCCGCTGTGTGCTGACAGACCTGCTGTGCGGTGACAGACCCACTATGTGCTGACAGACCCACAGTGTGCTGACAGACCCGCTGTGTGACAGACCCGCTGTGTGCTGACAGACCCACTGTGTGCTGACAGACCCACTATGTGCTGACAGACCCGCAGTGTGCTGACAGACCCGCTGTGTGCTGACAGACCCACAGTGTGCTGACAGACCCGCTGTGTGATAGACCCGCTGTGTGCTGACAGACCTGCTGTGTGCTTACGGACCCACTATGTGCTGACAGACCCTCTGTGTGCTGACAGACCCGCTGTGTGCTGACAGACCCGCTGTGTGCTGACAGACCCACTATGTGCTGACAGACCTGCTGTGTGCTGACAGACCCGCTGTGTGCTGACAGACCCCCTGTGTGCTGCCAGACCCACTATGCTCTGACAGACCCGCCGTGTGCTGACAGACCCACTGTGCTCTGATGGACCCACAGTGTGACTTGACAGTCTGGACTTTGGGCTCAGTGTGAGGTGCTGTCTGGGCCATCGTGTCCACCCCAAAGTTGCTCGGGGCTGTGTGGGATAGACCTGAAACCTCCTTTGCAAGGTTCGACACGGCGCTTGCTGTCTCCTCTCCTGCTGCCTTGTTTTTCAAAAAGGGCTTGGAGGATGGTTGGGACGATGGTACAGCGAGTGTGGACAGCGGGTGGGTATTTGCTGAGTAGGGTTCGGTTCCACCAACCCATATACTTCCCATGAGATACCAGGGGTGAACCCTGAGCATCACTGGGTGTGGCCCCAAACCAAAGGAACCAAAGTTAGATGTGGGCAGAGCCAGAGTCCAGCGGGGAGGGTTTGACCCAGGTTTGATCCCGGCACCCCATAGGGTCCCACATCCACCGCCCGAAGTGCAGAGCCAGGAATAAACCATGAACATCTCTGCGTGTGACCTAAGAAAAAGCTGGAAAAAGAGGGGCTTGGGGGGATAGTACCTGGGTAGGGCACTTGCCTTGCATATGGCCAATGGGGGCTCAGTCCCTACACCCCATATTATAGCTAAACCCACTCTGTAGAGAAGCACCACCCTGCCTGTTTAGGCTAGCTAACGCTGGCGGTAATCTCTTGTTGGACACCCTTTCTCACCCTACCTGATTGGCTGACAGATTTCCAACCCTACTACCTGATTGGCAGACAGACTTCCCACCCTACCACCTGATTGGCAGACAGATTTCCAACCCTACTACCTGATTGGCTGACAGACTTCCTACCCTATGACCTGATTGGCTGACAGACATCCCACCCTACTTTCCCCAATTAAATATCCTTGTTTCACCTAATAAAGGGGAGTTTGTGGAGATTTCTTTCTTGGTGCTCCACTCGCTCAAGATCCAACCTCACCAGTGACATTAACATCCGTTACCAAATACATTTCCTGTTCCTAACCCCGGCTCCTGTCCCTAATGCCGGCTCCTGTCCCTAATCCCGGTTCCTGACCCTAATCCTGGCTCCTGACCCTAATCCTGGCTCCAGTCCCTTACCCCTGCTCCTGTCCCTAATCCCGGCTCCTGTCCCTAATGCCGGCTCCTGTCCCTAATCCCGGCTTCTGTCCCTTACCAGGCTCCTGTCCCTAATCCCGGCTCCTGTCCCTAATCCTGGCTCCTGTCCCTAATCCCGGCTCCTGTCCCTAATCCCGGCTCCTGTCCCTTACCAGGCTCCTGTCCCTAATCTCGGCTCCTGTCCCTTACCCGGCTCCTGTCCCTAATCCCGGCTCCTGTCCCTTACCCCGGCTCCTGTCCCTAATCCCGGCTCCTGTCCCTTACCCCGGCTCCTGTCCCTAATCCCGGCTCCTGTCCCTTACCCTGGCTCCTGTCCCTTACCCTGGCTCCTGTCCCTTACCCTGGCTCCTGTCCCTTACCCGGCTCCTGTCCCTTACCCCTGCTCCTGTCCCTTACCCCGGCTCCTGTCCCTTACCCTGGCTCCTGTCCCTTACCCGGCTCCTGTCCCTAATCCAGGCTCCTGTCCCTTACCCCGGCTCCTGTCCCTTACCCCTGCTCCTGTCCCTTACCCGGCTCCTGTCCCTTACCCGGCTCCTGTCCCTAATCCAGGCTCCTGTCCCTTACCCCGGCTCCTGTCCCTTACCCCGGCTCCTGTCCCTTACCCCTGCTCCTGTCCCTTACCCCGGCTCCTGTCCCTTACCCCGGCTCCTGTCCCTTACCCCCGGCTCCTGTCCCTTACCCCGGCTCCTGTACCTAATCCCGGCTCCTGTCCCTAATCCCGGCTCCTGTCCCTAATCCCGGCTCCTGTCCCTTACCCCTGCTCCTGTCCCTTACCCGGCTCCTGTCCCTTACTTTGGCTCTTGTCCCTTACCCCGGCTCCTGTCCCTAATCCAGGCTCCTGTCCCTAATCCCGGCTCCTGTCCCTTACCCCGGCTCCTGTCCCTAATCCCGGCTCCTTTCCCTTACCCTGGCTCCTGTCCCTAATCCCGGCTCCTGTCCCTTACCCTGGCTCCTGTTCCTTACCCCGGCTCCTGTCTCCCAGCCTCACGTCTTGCTCTACCTTTTGCTAGAGCATTGCTAAACATGGAGGCTTCAGGCAGTGCTCAGGTGTTTCACCTGCGCTGTTCTCAGCCCCGGGCTGTGGAGCATCTCTTGAGCTCACACTGGGCAGACCTGAGGCTTCCCCTGCTGAGGACCCCGTTACTCCCTCTCTCTGCCGGCCGCGCCCACCTTCCACCCCTTCTGCTCCTGCTGCTGGGACTCACCTGAGCTCATGGGCAGCAGAGGGACAAGGCACTGGTCAGGGACGGGCCGGCAGAGCCTCCTTCCTGCGGGACCCCGGTGGCCTCGCAGTCTGCCGGCTCCACTGCAGGCACACGCAGGTTCCGATGGGTTTTCCCTATTTTTAATTTGTTGCCTGAGATGCTGCCCAGCTGGTGTCCAACAGTGCTGGTCACCCCTGCCCACTGCCTGCAGCCCCTCACCCGATGGCCCACAGCCACAGGTGCCCACCCCAGGGCTTGGGACCCCTCTCGCCTCAGGCATTTCCCGTCCCGTGAGGAGAGAAGGGCCAGGTGGCCAGAGGGACCCACTTTAGCCCGTGGAGTCGGGACCACAGGGGCATGTGGGGGAGCAAATGGCCCAGCAGCGAGGAGCCAAGCCTGGATGTGTGTGGGAGACCCAGAGGGGTGTCTGGGGCGGGGTCTCCATGTTCCTACCTGGGCGGAGCCTTGTGGGCTCACTTCCGCCCGAAGTTTCCAAAAGGCTCCCCCGCCCCACATCAGTGGAGGGGTGCGTCGAGGGGCCAGGGAGGCTGGGCTGAGCCCAAGTGGGGTGAGAGGAGTGCATGTGTGTGTGCGTGTGCGCATGCGTGTGTCTGTGTGTGCGTGTGTGTGCACGTATCTGTGTGCGTGTGTGTGCGCATGTCTGTGTGCGCATGTGTGTGCATGTCTGTGTGCGTGCGTGTGCATGTCTGTGTGCGGCGTGAGCATGTCTGTGTGTGCGTGCGTGCGTGTCTGTGTGTGTATGCGCATGTCTGTGTGCGTGTGTGCATGTCTGTGTGCTGGCGGCGTGTGCATGTCTGTGTGCGGCGTGAGCATGTCTGTGTGCGTGTGTGTGCGCATGTCTGTGTACTCGTGTGTGTGCATGTCTGTGTGTGTGAGCATGTCTGTGTGTGTGCGGCGTGCTTGTGTATGTACGTGTGTGTGTGCGCATGTCTGTGTGTGTGCAGTCTGTGTGCATGTCTGTGTGTGCGTGTGTGTGCATGTGTGCGCATGCGCATGTCTGTGTGTGCGCATGCGTGTGCATGTATGTGTGTGTGCGTGTGCGCTGTCTGTGTGTGTGTGCATGTGCGTGTGTCTGTGCATGTGTGCATGTGCGCATGTGTGCGTGTGCACGTGTCTGTGTGTGCGGCGTGTGTGCATGTGTGCGTGTCTGTGTGTGCTCGTGTGTGCATGTGCGTCTGTGTGTGCGTGTGTGCATGTGCACGTCTGTGTGCATGTGTGCATGTGCGCGCGTGTGCGTGTGTCTGTGTGCGCGTGTGTGTGCGTGCGCGTGTCTGTAATGCGCATGTGTGCGTGTTTGTATGTGTCGTGTCTGCCCCTCTCCCGGGTCTGGGCACTCGCCGGTCCAGGGCTCCTCTCCCCACTGTCCTGCCCGTGAGTCCGACTGCCTGTCCTCAGCTGCGCGGAGAGAACCTGCAGAGCCGCTTCAGGGGACGCTCCTTAAGGCACATGCCTGCTGGTGCCCAGGGCGAACCCCCTGGCTCTGTGCTCAGGGTCATGCTTGGCGGGCTCGGGCACCACGTGAGTGGGCCCTGGGTGGACGGCCTGTGAGGTGGGCACCCCCTGCACTATCTCTGCCTCCGTCTCACGCCTTTTACTTGCTGGGTGTGTTAGCTCCCCGAAGCCCCCATAACTGCCCTCACTGGTGGGTGTGGGGTGCAGGCCCTGCTCACACCTGCTCACGCCTGCTCACGTCTGCTCACGCCTGTTCATGTCTGCTCACATCTGCTCACATCTTCTCTCGTGTGTCTGTGTGCGGCGTGTGTGTGCATGTCTGTGTGCGTGTGCGCATGTCTGTGTGTGTGCGTGTGCATGTATGTATGTGTGCGGCGTGTCTGTGTGTGCATGCGTGTGTCTGTGTGCATGTGTGTGCATGTGCGCATGTGTCTGCGTGTGCGTGGCTGTGTGTGCACATGTGTGCAGGTGCGTGTGTGCATGTGTGCGTGTCAGTGTGCATGTGTGTGTTCATGCGGCGTTTGTATGTGTGCGTGTGTGTAATGCGGCGTCTGTGTGTGCATGTGTTCATGTGTGAGTTTGTGTGTGCATGTGTCTGCTCACGCCTGCTCAAGTTTGCTCACACTTGCTCATGCCTACTCACGCCTGCTCACGTCTGCTCCACGCCTGCTCACGCCTGCTCAAGTCTGCTCACACTTGCTCATGCCTACTCACGCCTGCTCACGCTCTGCTCACGCCTGCTCACGCCTGCTCACGCCTGCTCACGTCTGCTCACATTTGCTCACGCCTGCTCATGTCTGCTCACGCCTGCTCAAGTCTGCTCACGCTTGCTCATGCCTACTCACGCCTGCTCACACTTGCTCAAGCCTGCTCACGCCCTGCTCACACCTGCTCACGTCTGCTCATGCCTGCTCACGTTTGCTCATGCCTGCTCAAGTCTGCTCACGCTTGCTCATGCCTACTCACGCCTGCTCAAGTCTGCTCCACGCTTGCTCATGCCTACTCACGCCTGCTCACGCCTGCTCACGTCTGCCCATGTCTACTCACGCCTGCTCACGCCTGCCCCTTCCAGATCCCTCCGGGGCCGGCGAGTCTCTCAGCACCTCCCCGATGGAACCTGGTGTTGGCTTTTGAGGGTGTCTGTCGGGCTGGGCCGTGGTTCTGGGGTGGGGATCCCGGCACCAAGCGCTGTGGACTGCCCCTTCCTCCCTGTCTCCTCTCCCCTCTCCCCTCCCTCCCCTCCCCCCCTCCTCCTCTCTCTCCTCTCCTCTCTCCCCTCCCCTCCCCTCTCCCTTCCCCTCCCCTCTCCTCTCCCCTCTCCCCTCCTCCCCCTCTCCCTTCCCCCTCCTCTCTCCCTTCCCCTCCCATCTCCTCTCCCCTCTCCCCCCTCCCCTCCCCTCCCCCTCCCCTCTCCTCTCTCCTCTCCTCTCCCCCTCCCCTCCTCCCCTCCCCCTCCCCTCTCCTCTCTCCCCTCCCCTCTCCCCTCTCCTCTCTCCCTCCCCCGCCCCCATATATCTGTATATATGATGGTGCTCAGGGGTGGAACCTGGGCGGCCCCTTGTGTTGCTCAGAGGTCCCCAAGGCCTCGAGGATCTGGTGTTGGGGGTGGGGGCTGGGGTGTCCGGCTGCTTCCCTGAAACGGTGCCCCAGGAGCCCAGAGGCCACGCAGGTGCCAATGAACTGCCTGCTCAGGTCAGCAGCTGCTGGTTTCTGGCCCCTCAGTGACCATGTGGGGAAAGAAAAAGGGCCCAGCTGGGTGTGGGCTGAGCTGTACCGCTCGCTGTTCATTCTCCAGGCCCTGCGCCGCCACGCCGCCCCACGCACACTCTGGGCACGCCACGTCCACCTCCACAGAGAAGGTGGACCTGTACCCCTGGCCCAGACATTGCTGAACTATTCCAGACGCAGCGGAATGATGCGACCTGGGGACCCGACATTTGTGGAGATGGAGAATGTCTGGGGGCCCTCCAGCCCTGCCCCTCTCCCACATTAGAAACAGGCCCTGCTCACACTTGCAGGTTTGGGGCGCCCTTATGCCTGGTGTGTGTAAACGTCAGTGTGGATCCGAAGGGTAGACCCCACGCCCTGCCCCTCTAGGCTGGGAGGCGCCGGCCCAGCTGTCCATCTCCTGTGGAAACGGGGCAGCCCCCAGGCCCCACCTAAGGTCTTCAGGGGCCACTGCTGAAATGGCCAGTGCTCGCCCAGGTGGTCTGCAGAAGGCGAGACCCTGGTGTGTGCGGTCCGTCAGTGCCAAGTGGGAGGGGACTGTGGGGGTTCTCATTGCGGCCCACCCATTTGTGAGGACCCCGCCGGTGTGAGCGGAGCTTGGGAGGGTCCCCTCAAAGCCTGACTAGGGCCCCGACCCCCCCACACGCAGGAGGGAGGGGGAGGGGAGGCGAGGTGGGGCCCTGGCCGGAGGGCGGAGCTCGCTCCCGAGACCCCGGAGTTCCCCGAGCGGCTCCCACGTCTGCGGGCGGGGGCTCCCCGGGGTGGGCGCTGTGGCCACCAGGGTGCGTCCCGGGCTGCTGCCCTCGCCGCTGCCACGCGCCCCGCGCCCGTGGTCTCCCCGCTCCTGCCGCTCCTGCCGAGCGAGCAAGCCAGAGGAGCCGCCGAGAGAGAGAGAGAGAGAGAGAGAGAGAGAGAGAGAGAGAGAGAGAGAGAGACGAGGGGAGGGGAGGAGAGAGCGAGAGAGGGAGGCGGAGCGAGAGCGAGAGAGCGCGCGCGCAGAGAGGAGCTAGCGGGAGGGCGGCGGCGGCGGCGGCGGAGGAAGCCTCGGACAGCCCCGGCCGCAGCCGCCCGCGCCCGGCCCTGCCCTGCCCTCGCCGCCCGTGTGCGTGCCCGGCGCGGGGATGCAGCCGGGGTATGGCCGCCGGGGCCCGGTCACCTGCGGCGGCCAGCGCTGAGCGGTGAGTAGCCGGCCTGCAACCGCGCCGAGCCCGGCGCCCGCTCTGGCGGCGCCATCAGTGCGCTGCGGGGGTGGGGGCGCGCGGGCGGGGGGTCGCCCTCGGGGCCAGGGGTGCGGGCGGGCCCGCTGCCTCCCAGGCTGGGGTGGCGGCACGTGGCCGAGTCGGGGGGCGCTCGGGGGGCGCGGGGAGCCCGCGGCGGGGATGTCCCTGAGGGGGAGCCGGGCCAGGAGGTCCCCGAACCCGCGGGGCGCGTCAGGACCGGGGAGCCGCGGTTCCACCCAGCGCGGGCCCGCGCCGCTGTCCCCGCGCTCGGGCCTGGGAGCCCCTGCCGGCTCCTCGGAGACGGAGGCTGCGGGCACTGTAGGACCCAGAGGACTTGTGGGGACCGAGGAGGGGGGCTCTGGGCGGTCGCAGCGTCTCGCGGTGCGCCGGGGCGGAGTGGCGGGGGGCGAGCGGCGCGCGGGGACCCTGCGGGGGTGGCTGGGGGCGCTCCGGGCAGTGTCGGAGCTGCGGTATGGGGGGCTCCCGGGAACCCCGGATGTTTCTCCCGAGCCTCCACGCCCCCAGGGCCCGGCGAGCCTGGCAGGGGGCGGCCCTGTGTGTCCGCGGCCGCAACTTTCTGCCCGGGTGGCTCTGGAGGCGGCGCGTCTGCCCCGGCCCTGGGGGGCGGCGCCACTCTGGGGCTGCCGCTTCTCCGGCGCTTGGGGCCTCGCCCGCCCGCGCGGGGACCAGGCCACGGAGCCGGCGTGGGGCGGGGGCGCGTTGGGGCTCAAAGCCAGCGCCTCTGACTGACGTGGGGTGGGTGTCTCACGTGTGTGGGAACCCAGAAACCGCGTCGGGGTCCGGCGCGGGGGTGGGGGAATCCGCTCTGAGCGCAGATATTTCCAAATACCTTTCCCGGGGTGGGGGTGGGGATGGAATAGATTTATTTATTTTTAATGCTCACTTTGAAAAACGGCTCCCTGGCGCCTAGCGCTCACGCAGACGTGGGGGCCGCGAGACCGAGGGCAGGTCCTAGGGAGTCGCCCCCCCCGCCTTGGCCCCCCACCCCTCTCCTCCAGGTGTTTCCTCCCCCACCTCGCTGCTGGGCGCGCCGGGGGACAGATTTCCTCGGAAGGATGTGCTCGACAGGGCAGACCTGGGCCTCGCGCAGTGGGGTCGCCTCTGGGGGTCTCGCGGCCGAAGCCAGCCTGGTTGTCGTGGTCTGCGACACCCACACAGCACATTGCGGCACTGGTCAGGGCGCACGTCTCAATTAGGCTGCGCGGTTCACGGCAGATCGCGCTAACGGGCAGCTGTCCCCGGGCCCCGCTGAGCGCAGGCCCACCGAGACCCGGGCCGCGGGAAAACTTGTGGGCAAGCGGCCTTCCTAGCCGCGGCCCCGCGGGGTGTGGGCTTGGGGCGGCGCAGAGGCGGCGCCGCCCGCACCTGCCCGCGCGCGCTGCCACCCCCGGCGCTGCGGGCTCGGAGGCTCCGAGCGTGGGCGCTGGGTCGCGCGCACCCCGGGAGCCTCGTTTCCCGCTGTGAGCTTCAGGCAGGGCGGCGGCGGGAGTGGGGTGGGGAGGGGGACAGGGACCCCCCTCAGCTCCGGCCCGCCTGGCCAGGCAGCTGCGAGCAGGGCGGGGGCAGGGGTGCCGGGTGCGGCCACCAGGACACCCGGTCTCTGGCATCTTCGTGTCTCCCCGCCCCCAAACCTCCATGCTCGCTCCCTTCCCCCTGAGGGCCCGACTGTGGGGGTACCGAGGGGAGGTCTGGGAAAGTGCCTCTGGGCGCAGCTGGGGCTTGTGTGAGAGGGTCTCTGGCGTGTGGGGCCGCAGGTGGGGGCCGCAGGTGGCGGGGCGGGGGCGGGCTGCCTCAAGCCCTTCGCTGAGGTGGGAGTCTGGGGCAGCACCAAGGACAGCGCCCTCCGCTCTGGGCCGCACCCGCCGGCTCTGCCTGACCCTCTGGGGCCCAGGGCCGTCATGGAGGCGGTGGGGAGACCCCCCAGGCATCAGCGTGGTTCTCGGGCATTTCCATCGCTTTGCTCGCCTTGCGGAAGTCAGACGAAAGGAAGGTCTCTGGTTTGGGGGAGCTTGGAAAGTGCCAGGCCGGATGTGGGTCCTGCCGTTCTGGTGCCGCCTGGCTGCCTGGACCTTTCTGGGCCTGCGGGGTGGCGCGTGCTCGGCCTGGGTGCCCCCGCCTTCCTGGCCGGCGGAGTCTCTGCCTCAGAGTGAAACGTGTTCTGGGCAGGGGCGCGCGTGGGGCCGGGCGCGGGCGGAAGCGGGCGAGGCCGCAGTGGCTTCAGGAGCGGTTCGGTGTTTTCTGGCAGAGGCAGCGTGAGCTTGGGGTGGTTGTTTCTCCCTGTTTATGGCCAGCTCCGGCTTCTTGCGCGCTTACAAAGACAAATGGGGCCCCAGGCTCAGCCGAGGTGCCTGTGGAAATCTGTGACTCTTAACCAACCGAAGGGGAAGAACCATCCTGAAGCCCCCGCCCTGCACCGCCTGGGGACCCCACCCCTCATGGCTCAGAGATGCTTCTCCCGGGGACCCCACCCCAGGTCATGCAGATACCCTTCTCCTGGGGCCTTCCCCCAGGGACAGCTCAGGCAGCGTGCCGACTCACCCACGAGGGTCTCTGCCTCCCGTGCAGTCTCGGGTTGCAGAGGCCGGCTCTGCCACCCCCCTCCCGCTGCTCGGCCGTCCCCGCAGCCCCGCAGCCCCCGGGAAGTCGCCGGCTTCTCTTTATTCATGACCTTCTGGCGCCTTCGCGCTCTGCCTGTCCCTCTCACTGCAGGCTGTTCCCCATGTGCACGCTCAGGGCCGCAGCTGGGGACTGGGGCCTCCTCTTCCTTCCCGAGTCCCTGCAGGGTCGCCGGGTGGGCGCCCTCCACTGGCTGCTCTGCCTCCCTGGGGCCTGCACTTAGCACATGAGTTTGTGATCACAGTTTCTCCAACACATGAGCGGAGCGGCGAGGTGTGTGAGGAGGTGCGGGCACACCTCAGCGGTGCGGTTTCCCATCCCTGTGCTGGGGAAGCCGTGGGGGGCGCTGCAAGGGGTGGCTGCCAGGATGCGGGCCTGGGCCATGTTCCTGCCTCCTTCCCGGGGGCCCAGGAGCGCACCCCCAGGGCTGAGTGCTGAGGCTTGGGGCCCGGCTCACTCACCGCTAAGGGGTGCAGGAATTCCGCACCTGATCCCCCAGGACCACGACGGCCTTCTTGCTGCCAGCGTTGTGTTGTGGTTTCATTGTTTTGTTTGTTGCTTGGGCCACATGTGGCATGCTCAGGAGCTGACTCCTGGCTCTGCGCTCCTAGTCGGGCTCTGGGAAACCTGTGGGGTGCCGGGATTGAACCTGGGTTGTGCAAGGCAGGCTCGGGGCCTGCTGTCTGAGCACCCTGGCCCTGTCTTGCGTCTTGGAAGGTCTGACTGGAGGCCAGTCTCCTCCCAGCACAAAGCAGGGACCAAGGGGCTGGAGCCATAGTACAGTGGGAAGGGGGCCACCTTATAAGGCAGACCTGGGTTCGATCCCCGCATCCCATATGGTCCCCTGAGCACCGCCAGGAGTGATTCCTGGGAATCACTGCAGAGCCAGGAGTAACGCCCTGAGCATTGCCAAGTGTGGGCTCTAAAAACAAACAAAAGGAAGGAAGGATCCACACCGGACCCCTGGCCACCTCCTGGGGCTGAGGGCTCTCCCAGAGCTGTGAGGGGTGGGGCCGGCAGCAGAGGTGGGAGGCAGCCGCCCCGCCCGTCTTTGGGTTTGGGGCCACACATGGCAGTGCTTGGGGGCCACTCTCAGCTCAGTGCGAGAGATTTGCTCCCGGCTTTGCCTCTCCGGGGGACCTTCTGTCCTGGGGGTTCCTGGGAGTGCAGGGCCTGTGGCCAACTCTACTCTCTGCTGGCTGAGGGGTGCCACTGTGGTCTGCCCACCAGTGCTAGCGGGCATGGGGGCATGTGGGCGGCAGTGCCCTGCTGGGACTCCCGTTGGGGGCAGTCAGAGAGGGCTTTCTCCAGAGAGTCGCCCCCGCCCCAGCGGATGGCCAAGAGTCTGGTCACGCAGGCGCACCGGTTGCCTCTTCTGGCCAATCTGGCCATGACCGTCCCTCCCGGAGACATGGAACCGTCAGGGACATGCGTGGTACAGGCGGCGAGACCCAGGCCCGAAGCACGGAGTCAGCATGACTAGGCGGGGCCTCAGGGGCTCTGCTGGGCCACATTAGGACACTGCAGGTTCCACGGTCACAGGCCACGATGCAAAGGGTCTGGGTGGACATTTGGGTCCACGTGAGCATGTGGGGTCGGGTGGACGTGCCAATCTAGGGGTTTATCTGGGGAGGGAGGCTCACTCACATCCTGGGGCTCCCGGATAGTCAGGAGGACAGAGGTCACGTCAGGGCCCTACACTGGCCCTCTGAGGGTGAGAGTGCTGGGTGCCCGTGGTCTGACCTCTTGTGACCTCACTTCTGTGTCCTGCATCTGGTCTCAGATCTGTCCGGTGCTTTCTCAGAGATGGGCCGTGGGTTGTCCCAGTGGAGTCTGCCCAATGGAGGCGCACCAGGCTCGGGTCTCCCGGGACCCCACTCCTGGCCCCTCAGCTGCCATCCTGTCCTCCCAGGAGAGAAGCTGCAGACGCCTGAGAGAAGCCCAGGGCCAGGCGTGCTCCTGGGCTGTGGCCTCTGTCCGCTGGGGACCCTGGAGGTGCCACCGATGTGGTTGGGGTCAGCTGCAGGGACAGGGACCCAGCCCGGGGGCTCCAGGGAGCTGCTTATGTGGGCGAGGTGTTTTCCCCCAGCCCCAGCTGCTATCAGGGACCATCCGGGGTGCCCCTTAGCCAAGCGGAATTGAGCAGGAGACGAGCGGAGAACTTTACGGTGGGAGTAACTTTCTGGGCGTGGCAGCGCGGCCACACAGCCGTGGCTGAGGAGACGGTATCAGTCGCTTGCCTTTAACTGAGCCTCAGCAATGGGTGGCAAGTGGACCCCAAAACCACTGTCCATAGCTAGAGTGGACGGCCTCTCCCGAGTCCCACATGGGCACCAGGCACAGCATCATGGGACATCAGGGGGCATCAAGTCACCTCGTGACTTGAGTGTCCAGGCCCTGCAGACCTTCTGAGCGTGGATGTGGCCCTTAGTCACTGCCCCTTTGGCCGTCCTTGGTGGCGTCATCTCCGGAACTTTCCGCCTCTGGCTGACCCGAGCGTCGTGCCCACACGCCACGCACCTTTGCCGCCCCTGCCCGGGATTGTCTACACGGCAGCACCCAGGCGGGCAGCCCGGAGCATGGTCTTGGAGGTGGTTTACCTGCACTGCCCGCGGCCGCCCTGCCCTGTCTGCTGTGCTGACCGCCTCGTCCTGAGAACGTCCGGAAGACTCTGAGTGGGGTTGGGGCGTCTCAGGGTGACGGCAGAGAGCAGAGACGGCTCCAGCCACAAGCCAAAGCCAAAATGTGTCAATAGCGACGGCAAGGAGGGGGCTGTGGGCGTGGCCCAGCATGAAGTGACCAATGGGGGCTGTGGGCGTGGCCCAGCATGAAGTGACCAATGGGGGCTGTGGGCGTGGCCCAGCATGACGTGACCAATGGGGGCTGTGGGCGTGGCCCAGCATGAAGTGACCAATGGGGGCTGTGGGCGGGCCTCAGCCTGAGGCTGACCATGGGGGGCTGTGGACGGCCTCCCTGGAGCCGAGGCTGACCATGGGGACTGTGGGCAGCCCCTCTGGAGGCCGAGGCTGACTGTCTGGGCCTTGTGGCTCTGGGGGCTACCCCTTTTGTCTGACAGGAAGGCACGTGCCCACCAGCCAGGGTTCAGGCTGCTTGGATGTGGGCGTGATCAGGCACCGGGCACTGTGTCCACACCCCTGCCAGCCCGGCTGTGTCCAGTCCAGGTCCAGCTGTGAGCTGTTCCCCTCCCAGACGGCCCCACACGCTCCCCTCCCGTCCTGGCCTCAGCCCCCCTTTACCTGAAGCAAAGGGCGCCAGCGAAGCTCCGCCCCCCAGGAGGAGGGGTCCGCATCCCCAGCTGGGCGGCGGGTGAAGGGACCCAGGCGCCTCGCCCTGTTGCTTGAGACCCCAGGCACTGTGGGAGAACAGGTGTGTGCTGAGCACTGCAGAGGCCATGGGGGGTCTCACTGGATGCTGGGTCCTCGCCTGGCCGCGGGCTCCGGGAGCTGTGCGTCGCGGAATCCAGCCTGCAGCCACATGTGTGTGCGCGCACCATGTGTCTGCACACGCACAGAACACACAGCAGGTGCAGGCGCGTGTTGCCCGTGTGCAGGCATCACACACACACGCGTGGGGTCGTGTGTGCACTGCCCCGTCCAGGCCACGCTCTGCTGAGCAGTGGGAGCTTCCGGTGTCGGCTTGCTCTGCCTCCCCTCGGCGCCGAGGGCTTGGAGTCAGGCCTTGGTGGCAGCGCAGGCACCCCCAGCCCAGCCCCGGCCGCGTGGAGCCGCCGGCCCGCAGTGCTCCCGCCCCCCCCCAGCCCTGGCTCCTGGTGGCGCTCGGCTTCCCCCAGAGCTGCTGCCCTGCTCGTGCCCAGCGCCAGGCCCTGCGTGAACACGGAGCCTGCAATTATGCCGGCTTTCCGGCCCAGCTGTGAGTCTGCATGTGGCTGCCCCGGCGCGGCCGTGGCTGGCTTGGCTGCTCCTGACCTGGACGGTGGCTACTCCGAATGCCTGTCGCTGCCATGACCAGCCACACTGCCCTGGGTCACCCTAGGAAGGCCCCAGCACTTTGGAGTGTGGGGTACAGTGTGCGTGCGTGTGAGCGCCTGGGGGAGCGTGTGCGTGCGTGACTCCAGGGATCAGCTGCTCCCGCCTCTCAGCCCCCTGGGGCGCGTGAGCTTGTTTGGGGTGTCCCTGAGTGGGGGGCTCAGTCTCGGATCCTGGAAAGGGGATGCTGAGACCTTGGATGCCTGTGGGAGGTCACGGCTAGTCTAGGTCACCCCATGTGTCCCGTCAGCCTGGGACAGTGTGGACGTGTGTCGCAGGCTGGCCCCTGAGCAGGAACACAGAGGCGGCTCCGTCCACCCGCACACGCAGAGCAGGGCTGGGCTTGTTCCCAGCGGGGGCGGGAGCTGCCGACAGCGCTCACGCACGTCCTTGGAGCATCCCGGGTTGCTATGGTTACCCACACGCGGGGTCTCTGCTGAGTGGCCTGGCTTGGGCCGCGTGGAGCCCTCGGGTCGGTCCAGGTGGTCTGTGTGCCCGGCGGCACAGGCTGCGTGTGCTCGGATGGGCGGCGTCCGGGCCCTGGAACTGCTGAGATGCTGGAGCAGGTTCTGTCCCACCAGTGAGCAGAGCACGGGAGCGCAGCGCGTGTGAGCACACAGGCGTGGGGAGGCAGCAGCGGCGTGTGAGCATGCAGACGTGGGGAGCAGCACGTGTGTGAGCACACAGACGTGGGGAGCAGCACGGCGTGTGAGCACACAGGCGTGGGGAGCAGCATGTGTGTGAGCACGCAGACGTGGGGAGCAGCACGCATGTGAGCACACAGACGTGGGGGAGCACGCGCGTGTGAGCACACAGATGTGGGGGAGCAGCACGTGTGTGAGCACACAGGCGTGGGGAGCAGCACGATGTGTGAGAGCACGCAGGACGTGGGGAGCACGCGTGTGAGCACACAGGCGTGGGGAGGCAGCACATGTGTGAGCACACAGGCGTGGGGAGCAGCACGTGTGTGAGCACGCAGACATGGGGAGCAGCAGCGTGTGAGCACGCCCAGATGTGGGGGAGCAGCACGCGTGTGAGCACGCAGATGTGGGGAGCAGCATGTGTGTGAGCACGCAGATGTGGGGGAGCAGCGCGGCGTGTGAGCACGCAGATGTGGGGAGCAGCACGTGTGTGAGCACACAGATGTGGGGGAGCAGCACGTGTGTGAGCACGCAGACGTGGGGAGCGAGAACATGTGCATGTGGGAAGTGTGCACACACGCGCACACGCAGGGTGCACATGAGAGCATGTCTGTGCACAGACATATATGCACACACGTGCATGGATGTGTGTGTGTGGGTATGAGGCACGATATATATGCATGTGTGTTCCCTGCGTATGCACGTAATGCACAGACGTGTATACGCAGGGGAGGGCCTTGCACACACTGTGCATGGCTCCTGCTACGCTATGTGGGTGCTGCATCACGAGCACTGTGGCGCTGCCTCTGTGTTTGTGTGCATGTGATGTGTGTATTCATGTGTACATGTATGACTGCGTCAGTATGCAGCTGTGCTCGCAGTTGTGAGTGTGACTATAGGCATGACTGTACGTGTGTGTGTGTGACTGTGCCCCTCAGCAGCACTGTACCCTGCCAGCGCTGGACAGAAGGGACAACCGCCGTGAGGGACATGTTTCTCTGCTGTCGCTGGCGCGGGTCCAGGTCTGTCTGAGATGAGGTTCCCAGGAGGGATGGGAAGAACTTCTCGGGCCGACTCCTCTGTGCCCGGAATGGGCCGAGGCGCTGCCCGTCAGGGACACCTGCGGGCTCCAAGGCTCAACCGTTAGCGGGAGTGCAGACCGCGGGGTCTCACAGTGCGTGATGGGGGGGGGCGCTGCTGGGACCAAGGCTGGCTCGGGCATTAGCAGGGCCCCGGGGGTCACATCAGCTGCTGGTCCCGTCTCCAACAGGGCCAGAAGGATGAGGGGCGTCCGCCCTCGCCCCAGTTCCTGTCTCCAGCAGAGTTTGTGCTGGGCTTTATGTGGGGTGCTGAGTGTCCCGGCTGGGCCAGCCTCCGTGGCACCCCCGGGTGGGGAGGCGCCGTGCTCGGCCCTGACAGACAGGGGCTTGGTCTGGCCTTAGGCTTGGAGGCTGCCAGCGGTGCCCTCGGGTCCCGGGCCAGCACCTGGTGGGGGCCACGCCTCACCTCAGAGGGACTCAGGCTCAGCTCACCCCGCTCGCGTCCTGGCACCGCCCTGCTGCCAGGGAGGGCAGACGTGTCAGAGGGGCTGTCGGCCACCTCTGGAGAAAGCTGCGAGGTCCTCCGGGAGGCCTGGTCTGGCTGTGGCTCAGCACGTGGTCTTGGGGGTCACCGACGCTGATGGAAAGCGGACATGGAAGGCGTGAGCGGAGAGACGACAGTGGCCGGTCGTGTCTGGACTCACTCGCGGGGGTGTCTCTGCTGGTATCGGGGCTGGCACAGCTGTCGCTGGAGGCCCAGACCCTCATGACTGGCCGAGCTGCAGAGAGGTGCGGCCCCATCACGGGTTCCCGAGAGCCCGCCTTCCCCCCAACCAAGCTCGGACCCGGACATGTGGGTGCAGGACGGGGGGCTTCTGAGCGGGGAGCGGGAGGGGGCTGGGGTCTGCCCTGGTGGCTGCAGCCCGTTGGGGAGAGGAAGGTGCTGCTGGGGTCCTGGAGACCCCTGCCCCGCGCGACGGGCGTCCTGCTCGCGGGCAGCGGAGTCTGAGGTGCCGCCTCTGGGCTGAGGAGCAGCTGCCTCAACGTCAGGCCAGTTTCCATGCTTAAACGGTGAGCGGCGCCCTCCCCTACACTCCGCTGACCGGGAGCAGCTGCCACACGGCCGCGTCTCTCTGTGTCAGGACTGACGTGCCAGGACGGCCGGTGAGCCGGACATTCCTTTTCCTCTTTTCATTATGAAGACACCGCAAGTTTCTGTGCGGTTCAGGCATTCACGGTTCAACACCAGCCCCACTGCCAGTGTCCCCACCGCCAGTGTCCCCACGCCGGCTCCCCTAGCCGGCTGCAACCACATTGATCATTGCAACATACTTATGGGAAAGGTCCCGGCAGACACCTGACCCTCAGCTGGGTGGTTTAACATGCCGTGCACCCAGGAAGCAGCTGCAGTAGTCTCTGGTCACTGTTCGCAGCTACTATCAGTCCTGGCTCATGGTGGGTCGCATGAGCGGCATCCGCGCATGCGCCAGTTAGGCCCCGGGCACTGCAGGTGTGAGAGGACGGGCTCGTCCCTGCTCCAAGCCCGGTTGGGCGCGTGCCCACGGCCACCCGCGTGTTGACTGGTCCAGGGAAGCGACGAGGAACCTGGCCAGGGAAGGACCCAGTCCCTCCCTTTGCTTCCTGGGCAGCTCCGCAGGCAGGGAGCCCAACGTCTGGTCATTCTCCAGGTTACGGGTCAGTCCTGGTGCCCGGCCGGTTGTGGATGACGCCTGCGAGGCTCGTAGCCCGCCGGGTCGCCGGAGGTGGGGGGATGAGGGAGAGGCCTCCGGTCCCCACGAGCTGGACACTCTTGTCCCCACCCCGACTACCAGGAGGGGCCGGCAGGAGCGGGTCTGAGTCGGGTGGGCAGGAAGGCCGGGTGGGTGGTGGGGGGGACGGGGTGGGGCGGGGCGGGGGACGTGTCTGGAAGCTCACTGTGAGGGGCGGGGCGCAGCAAAGCGGGGTTTCCTCACCTGTGGGGGCAGCCTGATAGGCTGACGGTGGGGGTTACAGGGGCAGGGCCGACGGCTCCCCGAACTCCTCCACCTGGCCCCCAGCTGCGCACCCAGCGGGAGACCCGGCACGGGAGGATCAAGCAGCATCCTGCTGTGAGTGAGGGTCTGGGGTTCTGGGGTGACCTCGGGCTCCTCCGGTGGGGAGGGGGCTGCGCCGCGTTGGGAGTGCAGGTCATGGCAAAGGGTGAGGCCAGGACCTGTGGGATGGCACAGCTCCGCGTGGCTGATGCTCCTCCTGGCTCCTGATTGGGCGCAACTCTGCGTACCTGATGCCCCTTCTGGCTCCTGATTGGCTCAACTTTTGCCAGTCTGATGCCCCTCCTGACTCCTGATTGGCGTCGCTCTGCACTCCTGATGCCCGCCTGGCTTCTGATTGGTGCAGCTCTGTCCATCTGATGCCCCCCTGGCTTCTGTTGGGCAGCTCTGTCCATCTGATGCCCGCCTGGCCTCCTGATTGGCTCAGCTCTGCGCTCCTGATGCCCTTCCTGGCTCCTGATTGGCTCAGCTCTGCACTCCTGATGACCCGCCTGGCTCCTGATTGGCACATCATCGACAGGCGCTGATTACCCGGAGCCAGAACCGGGCCTGCGTGTCCCCTGCCTGCTCCGTGCTGCGCCTGATTCGCACCGGGCGGGCGGCGCCATCCATCCGACGCTGGCGCGAAGCTGCGGCCATGGCGAGCGTGTGCGGGAGCTGAGACCTAAATATATCCCAGCGCGGGGAGCGAGGGGAGTCTGGCAAGATGCAATTCGTAGGAATCAATGGAAAACCCTTTGCTTGGGTCCAGGGACGCTCCCCGAGGCTGCACGAGTGAGGGGTGTGCGGGGCGCTCATCTAAGGGACTTGGCGGGCATGCGGCCCCCAGACCCCCAGGCCCGGGCCCCCAGACCGGGCGCCCCTTGGTCGCATTCCCAGAAGCGTCTCGGGAGGAAGGGAGGGGCCAAGGGCCGCCGGCGGGGTCTGTCTTCGAGCTCCGAGTCCGTCCTGGGGGCAGGGGAGGCAGGGCAGGGTGGGGTCCGACATCCACCCCCAATTTACTAGGTGTATGTTTTGCAACTTAGAGAATATTTATGATCATATATTTTTTCTTTCTGGGAAGCAGGGAGGGCCCAGAGGAGCGGCCTGGCGTCAGCGTTGGTGAACCCGGGTGAACTCACGGCCCCTCTCCCTGGGCGTCCTCCAGCCCATGGCCTGAACCCCACAGCCCCCTCCCCACAGTGGGCTCTCGGGTTTTGGTGGCATGAACCCCACAACCCCCCAGTGACACCCAGCGGGGGCCACACGCTGGTCTCCGTCTGCAGTCGCGGCCCGTGGCCTGTCTCCGGGACGTGGCGGGGCTGTTTCTGCTGTGGGTCCCGGGAAGCCTCGTGGCTGGCGGTGTTGACCCTGTGGGCCCCGGCCGCCCCTCACAGCTGCCTGCCCACTCCTGCCCACTCTGATGGTGCTGACTCCCGGCTGCTCCTCTGTCGAGGACCCCACCAGCCCTGCAGCTCCGCCCGGCCACTTTCTGGGGCTCCCTGCTGGTGAGGGCCCGTGTCCGTCACCCAGCCCAAAGCGGTTGAATGTCTGAGGCTGAGCGAAACCCTGCGTGGGGTGGGGCGTGGGGCAGTCTGGGGGCCGCCCCCTGCGCCTCTTCCCGCTTCCCCTGGGCGACCTTGGGTGACCTTCGGAGGCTTGGGGTCCCCTTTGCCTCTGGGTGTCGCACCCAGGGAGCGGCTCAGCTGGGCTGGGCTCCCCTGGCCCCCCCCCGCCCCATCTTTTCCCCGTTTCCCGTGGCGCAGAGGCTGCGTGGAGCCGCCCTCCTCAGCTGCGCCCACAGGGTCAGTGCTGCTGGCCACAGACCAGCCCCCAGGCTTCACGGGCACTAGCAGAAGGCAGGAGGTCTCTGATGAACGAACCCCCAGTCCCAGAGACAGGGAGCCCCTTTCCCTGCAGGGTCTTAGCAAGGACCTAGAGAAATAAATGCCGGGGGACCAGCTACTGCCCAGCGGTGTGGGCAGGAGGAGGGAAGGAGGGGTGCCGTCCTGCCCCGTCTGGCCGCTTAGCGCTGAGTCAGCCCCCCCAACATTCTGGAACATTCTGGAACATTCTGGAAAACCGTTTCTCCGTGAGCCACAGCCGACACAGCTCCTGCATTTTAAACATTTTTCGGCTCTGCTAATTTTTTTGTGGGTGCAGGTTTATTTTCTGAGGCACCACGTTCGCAGCATTCCCAAAGGGGGACTTGGGGACAGAGGAGGCCAGACAGGGCCGTCAGCAGTCTGGGTGGCCCAAAGAAGGCAGTGGACAGGCGCTCGTGGGCACAGGGTCTGGCCTTCAGCTGCTGACCGGGACAGGGGGCAGCCCAAGGCATGGAGAAGGTCCCAGACTCCTGCTGGAACAGTGGTGGGGCCAGCTGGGGTCCTGCCCTCTGCTGAGAGTGACCGGCCGCGCCCAGGACCTTCTGAGTGCCGTCCCGCCCATCCCAGCTGGCCCGGAAGTGCCTCGGGAGCCCCCTAGCCAGGAAGGGGCGGTGGGAGGGGCGGGGGCTTCGCGCATGTGTGTTCAGAGGCTGCGGGGGGTGTCGTGTGTAAAATTAGCGCCGGCTTGTTGGCCCCTTTCAGACTAATTCGGAGTGAAATGTTTTAGCAATGGTGACTGATTTTATCAGGAGAACAAGAACTAATTAAATTCCCTCTGACCAGCGAGCGGTGAATTATTTCTATCGAGACAGATGCAATCTCTGTCTCCAGCCCGACCCAGCACGTGCCCAACTTGTGTTTTCAAGGGGTGTGCGAGGAAAGTCTGGGGCTCGGCGAGGGACGGCGGCAGTGCTGGACGCAGGCTGGTGCCCGAGGGAAGGGGCCGCAGGGTCCGGCTCGGCCAGGCCTGCAGGAGGGGTGGGCTCACAGGTGGAGACGCAGTCGGCAGCCCAGCGGAACTCCCTTTATTGAATCACGTGATAGAGAACATTAGGGCTGCTCGTGGCTGGATCTCAGCCGTAGCGTTCCCACCCCATCCCTCACCAGTGTCCCCGGTTTCCCTCCCACCCATCTCCCCTGCCGGCCTGCCTCTGTGGCAGGTACCCCCCCCTCTCTCTCTCTCTCTCTCTCTTTATTTTTTTGCTTTTTTTTTTTTTGGTTACACCCGGTAATGCTCCGGGGTTACTCCTGGCTCTGCACTGGGGAATTACTCCTGGCGGTGCTCTGGGGACCATATATGGGCGGCATAGGCTGGCTGCATGCAAGGCAAATGCCCTACCCGCTGGGCTATCGCTCCGGCCCCTCTCTGTCTCTCTCTGTTTCTCTCTGTGTCTCTGTGTCTCTGTCTCTTTCTCTGTCTCTTTTTCTCTGTCTCTTTTTCTCTCTTTCTCTCTTTCTCTCTCTGTTTCTGTCTTTCTCTATTTTTTTCTTCTTTTTTGGGTCACACTCAGCAACGCTCAGGGGTTACTCCTCGCTCTGCGCTCAGGAATTACTCCTGGAGGTGCTTAGGGGACCATATGGGATGCCGGGATTGAACCCAGGTCGGCCACATGCAGGGCAAACGCCTCCCCGCTGTGCTCTCGCTCCCGGCCCCATCCCTTTGCCGACTCTCACTTGATCACTTGAATCCCGTTATTCGTCAATTTGCTCGAGCGGGCACCAGTAACGTTTCCATTTGACCCCTATCACGTGCCAGTGTAGCCTAATGGCATCTGCTTGCTCCAGGAATACGAAGAGCCTCAAACTGTTCCTTCAAGGTCTTGATGAAGAAGGCTGACCATCTTGTAGGTGGGCGGCCACGTGATCTTTGATGTCCCGTGGGATCCAGTCGGTAACGGCTCTAGTCCAGCAGTTGTCTCCAAATTGCATTACATGTCCAGCCCAACAGATTTTTTTTTTTTTTTTTTTTTGCTTTTTGGGTCACACCCGGCAATGCTCAGGGGTTACTCCTGGCTCTGCACTCAGGAATCACTCCTGGCGGTGCTTGGGGACCATATGGGATGTCTGGGATCAAACCCAGGCCGGCACAGGCCAGCCGTGTGCAAGGCAAACGCCCTACCCACTGGGCTATCGCTCCGGCCCCAGCCCATATGATTTTTGATGCCTTGGCAAACAAGACAGCGTCCCTGACTCTGCTGGAACAGCGACAGAGGTCGGAACTCCGATTCCCTTCTCTCACTTGAGTGAGGCGTGATATTCCAAGCATAGCTCTTTCAATTCCTCTTTGGGAGACCCGAATAGCATTCTCATCCTCCTTTCATAGGGCCCAGGTCTCTGAGGCATATGTCAATGCAGGGAGAACAGTGGAGTCGAAGAGATGTGCCCAGAGCCAGAGGTTCTTTATTTTTTGGCTGTTTCTTTGATGCTCTTGAAGGCGTTCCATGCTGCTCTCTCTTCCTCCTGCGCAGCTCAGGTTTTAGGTCGTTCATCATGTTGACTTCTCGACCTAGGTACACATAACTGCTGCATTCAGAGATGTCTGTTCCATTGAGAGTGAATGGGGCCTCTGGAACTAGTTCATTTCTCATGAACATAGTTTTCTTCAGATTCAGCTGTAGACCTACCTTTCCACATTCTCGGTCGAAGTCAGCCAGCATTTGTGCCGCTTGGCTAATGTTTGGTGTTATTAGAACGATGTCATCAGCGAGCGGAGGTGGTGTAGTTGCAGACCATCTATCTTCACGCCCATTCCTTCCCATTCTAATTGTTGCACGATGTTCTCCAGGGTGGCGCTGAAGAGTTTTAGTGAAATTGTATCACCCTGTCGAACCCCTCTTTTTGACATCAGTGATCACTTCCTTGTAGAATGGTGAGATCCTGGTGGTGAATCCGTAATACAGCTCATGAAGGATCTTGATGTATTGGGTTTGAACGCCCTGTTTGGCTAGGGGCTTCGATGACTGCTTCAGTCTCCACAGAATCAAAGGCTTTCTGTAAATCAATGAACGTGAGACAGAGCGGCATCTTGTACTCCCTACAAACCTCAATGAGCTTGGTTACTGTGTGGATATGGTCGATTGTGCTGAATCCTTTCCGGAAGCCTGCTTGCTCGCATGGTTGTCCTTCATCTAGTGTTCTGCTAATCCTGTTCAGGATGACTCGTGTAAACAGCTTGTAGATGATGGACAACAGGCAGATGGGGCGATAGTTGCCGATGTCGTGGATGTCTCCCTTCTTGAACAGTAGAACTGTCCTGCTGGTTTTCCATTGGGAGGGCACCTTGCATTCGGACAGGTAGCGTGTGAAGAGCCGAGCTAGTGTATTGATGAGTACCGACGGCAGATTCTTCAGGTGTTCGGGTCTGACCTTGTCTGGCCTGGTGCTGTTTGACTCTCGACACTCAGTTACAGTCCACTGTGACCGCTTTCCAGCTATTATTGTCAAACTGGCCCTTCTCCGTCTTACCACCCTCCACCCTCCTTGCAGACAGTCTGAGGGACTGCGGGGCTGTCTCTGGGCACACGTGACCAGAGGGGCTACAGGGTCACCTTTGGGAGAGGCACGAATGGGGAGCGGAGGCCCGTGGGGCAGGGCGCTGGCCCTCTCCCAGGACAAACCCGGCTCACTCCCGGCCTCAGTCCCCTGCACTGCTGATGCCCCACGGGAGCGGGTGGTCGCGTCCCAGACACTGCGATGGCGTGCGTCGTGGGCTCTGTTTCCTTCTGGTGCGAAGAGACGAAGTAAGGAAGGCCGGTCACTGCGGCCTCTGGATAAGACACCGGGCAAGAGGACGAAAGAGCCCCAGTGCATCTCTGTAGACGACATGGCGGGAGCGGGAAACCCAAAAACCATTTAAGAAATGGCTGCAATCAGCTGTAATCCCATGGAATGCTACAAAAGGGCAAGCCCAGAAAAAAAAAAAAACGAACCAGCAATAAGAAATTTTCACTTTTGGGGCCGGAGCGATAGCCCAGCGGGTAGGGCGTTTGCCTTGCACGCAACCAACCCAGGTTTGATCCCGGCATCCCTAGGGTCCCCGAGCACCGCCGGAGTCATTCCGAGTGCAGAGCCAAGAGGAACCCCTGAGCATCGCCGGGTGTGACTCAAAAAGCCAATAAACAAACAAATAATCGAATGAATAAAGAAAACAGAAAATTTCCCTTTTTGTTTGTTGGAGGCCACATATGGCGGTACTCAGGGCTTGGCTGACTCCGGCTCTGTGCTCAGGGCTGACTCCTGGCTCTGTGCTCAGGGCTGACTCCCCAGCTCGCTCAGGGCTGACTCCCTGGCTCTGTGCTCAGGGCTGACTCCTGGCTCTGTGCTCAGGGCTTGGCTGACTCCTGGCTCTGTGCTCAGGGCTGACTCCTGGCTCTGTGCTCAGGGCTGACTCTGGCTGGGGGCTGACTCCTGGCTCTGTGCTCAGGGCTGACTCCTGGCTCTGTGCTCAGGGCTGACTCCCGGCTCTGTGCTCAGGGCTGACTCCTGGCTCTGTGCTCAGGGCTTGGCTGACTCCTGGCTCTGTGCTCAGGGCGCCCGGTCGCGGCCGACCCGCCGCCGGCCTGCTCTGCTCAGGGCTGACTCCTGGCTCTGTGCTCAGGGCTTGGCTGACTCCTGGCTCTGTGCTCAGGGATCACCCCCTGGTGGAGCTCAGGGCAGGGTGTGGATTGAACCCAGGCTGGCCAGAGGCAGGGCAGGGCCCCTCCCTGCCCCCTGGCCCCCGAAGTGAGAAACGTCCCATCTGCGTCTGTGTGAATGCCCCTGGGGACCCACGTGACGCTGGAATAAACAGGAACTAGAGCAAACATTTGAAGCAAACACAAATATTTCCCGTATGCGCACGGTGGGTCTGTTTCACCCTGGGGACCCAAGCCCCAGCCGGCCTCAAGTCCTTCCCTGTCCCCAGCTTGCTGTGGAGGGAGCGGAACCGGGAACAGCGGGTGTGGGGGGCTCTCACGGGCCCAATTTCTAGGGCAGGTGATCTGGGCGGGGCCGCCCTCACCTCAGCAGCTCCCTGGAGCTCACTGTGGTGCGGCGGATCCCTGACGAAGGAGCTTCTCAGATCACTGCTGAGAGCTCACTCACGACGGTCTAGTGGAAACCCCAGCTCACATGTGCGATTTGCCATTCCCTGTGGCCACACGAGTGTCCACCAGCTCTCCCGAGAAGCTGCCCGAGCTCTCCAGGATGTGCTTCTGGGACCGATTTCTGCCAAGTCCCTTTAGCAGCTGTTCCGACCTGCTGAATTTCAGAACCTGCCTTCCCACGAGAGTCTGGGCACCTTGCTCGCGCCTTCACCGGGAGCTCAGGGTCTCCCCAGTGCTGTCAGAGGTGGAGACAGTTGGTGACGTGGTGTTGGCCTGTCACCCTGTCGGGCTCCCTTCGCCTCGGGAAGCCTGAGCCGAGCAGGACCAGCACCTGCAAAGGTCTGTCTGGACCCTCGAGCTGCGCAGGCCAACGTGGCAGCACGGCCATTTGCAGCTGCTGAAACAGGACTGACCGCTCGAGCCTCGGGTCACGCCACCACGTTTCTAGTCCTGGCAGCTGCCTGTGGCCAGTGGCAGTTTATCGCGTGGCGCCGGTTTCGGACGTTCCCTTAGCCAGACGGTGACGAGCGACAGATCCTGAGAAGTTCCGGACTGCAGAGCGCGTTCTCGCTGCTCCAGGCTCCGGCGCATTCTGCCTCTTTGTCAGTGGAGTTTCATTCACACGTCCAGCGCCCACTCATCCATTCATTTCCCATCCATTCACCTGTTCATCTTCCCAATGACCGACATCCTGTTTACCCATCTCTGTCGGGGATGCCACTGGGGTCCCCAACAGTACCAGGACAGAAATTCTCTTCTACCTCCGAGGACGCCGGGGAACGGATGAAAACTCACGAGTCTGGCGCTGTTCCAAAAGGCTTTTAATAGTACAAAAGCTCTTCCACAGCATCCAATATAATGAAAGAGCTCTAGCTCTGGTCAGAACTTAGACCATACACGAGGGCCCAAGTCTCCCACCAAAGTGGATCCCACCAAAGAGAGGAAAGTACCTCAAATCAGTCCCCTTATATACGCAAAAGTATATTTGTGTGAAAGGACGAAGAACCTCTGGGCACTTCTCTTCAGCTCTAGCGCTCTCCCTGCATTAACATCCGCCTCGGAGACCAGCCCTATGAGAGCGGGATGAGAACACGCTCTTCGGGTCCTCTCTCAGATGCTCCTGTGTGCATGTATATGTACTTCGCTCATGTGTGTGCCTCCGGCGTAGGTGCTTCCATTCATGTGTTTTCCTGTGAGTGCACGTGTGCTTCTGTTCATGTGTGTGCCTATGGGTGTATGCGTGCTTCCACGTCATGTGCATATGTGGTCTGTGTGTACGTGTGCATGTTTTCCCTGGACACAACTGTCGGCCTGGCCGTGAGTTCAGTGGAGAGATCCTGTGTCACGCTCCTGCTCTGACACACACTCTGCAGGGCAGTGGCCCGTGTAGCCCGTGTGACTCATGTGACCCGTGTGGCCGTGTGGCCCATGTGACTCATGTGACCCATGTGGCCTGTGTGGCCCGGGTGTGGCCCGTGTGGTCTGTGTGGCCCGTGTGGCCTGTGTGGCCTGGTGAGGCTTGATCGTGGCTGTGGCCGTGTGGCTGTGATCATGTGGCCGGTGGCCTGTGCAGTGTGGCCTGTGTGGCCCATGTGGCCCGTGTGATCCGTGTGGCCTGTGTGGCCTGTGTGGCCCGTGTGATCCATGTGGCCTGTGTGGCCCAGGTGGCCTATGTGATCCGTGTGGCCTGTGTGGCCCATGTGACTCGTGTGACTCATGTGACCCGTGCTGGCCCGTGGTCCGTGTGGCCCGTGTGTCCGTGTGGCCGCGTGGCCCATGTGACCCATGTGGCCTGTGTGACCAGCGTGACTCATGTGACCCATGTGGCCCGTGTGACCCATGTGGCCCATGTGGCCCGCCTTGACTCATGTGACCCATGTGGCCCATGTGACCCGTGTTGCCCGTGTGACCCGTGTGGCCCATGTGACCCGTGTGACCCGTGTGGCCCGTGTGATCCGTGCGGCCCATGTGGCCTGTGTGACCCATGTGGCCCGTGTGGCCCGTGTGATCCGTGGCGGCCCGTGTGGCCTGTGTGACCCATGTGGCCCATGTGGCCCGTGTGACCCATGTAGCCCGTGTGGCCCATGTGATCTGTGCGGCCCGTGTGGCCCGTGTGATCCTTGCGGCTCGTGTGGCCCATGTGGCCCGTGTGGCCCGTGTGTTCCATGTAGCCCATGTGGCCCGTGTGGCCGTGGGGGCCGAGCCCATCCCAGCGGGAGGCATCTGGCCTGGTGAAGGCCACGCTCACATGGGCCTTCAGTGGCACATGTGGGGACTGAGCTGGGCCCCAGCCAGTGGCCACTGGGACTGCAGCGTGTGGAAGTGACAGACGTGGGGGCAGAACTCCCCCGCAGGCTGACCTGGCCCCGCTCAGGCACCCGGACAGACTGTCCTTACTGAACGCAAGCCGGAAGCGGGAGGTGAGCAGGGAAGGGTTCCCTGCCCGGCACGGCCCTGGGCCTCACCCACCGTCTGTGGCCGCGAGCTGGAGCGAGGCTGAGCCTGGGAACTCACTTTCCCCGGCTGAGGGCGGGCCGGCGCGTCGCAGGCAGCTCTGGGCGGGTGTAGACAGGGCGGCTGAGGGAAGCGGCTTTTCTCCCCAGCGGAGCCGCTAGGCGGCTGCCCACGCGGGACCTCCACCGTGAGTCACTGGCGCTGGGGAGGCGGAGGCAGGGTCCTTCCCAGGGGGTGATGTGCCGAAGCTCTGACCCGCCAGACCCCGTGGTGCCCCCGGCTCCGTCCCTCCGCTGTGACCCCCAGTGTGAGCTCATGGGCAGCTGCAGGAGAACGGGGTCGGGGTGCCCAGCACCAGTGCCCAGGAAACGGGGCCACTGCTGTGGGTCCCGGCGGCTGCTCTCCCAGGCTCCTGACCTCCAGCTTGGGAGGCGCCCTGGAACCCACCTTTTGGGCGGGACGTGGTGGGAGGGGGCCACGTGCAGGCTGGAGCGTCTTGGCGGGTGCAGCCCCCCTCGCATCAGCCACCGCGCCTCAGGGGCCGGAGCCCCCTCCCCCTGCACCTCCCTCCTGCGCGCCCAGACCTGCCCCTGACCCTTCCCGGCTCAGGACGCAGCCGGTCCGGGAATGTTTCTCCCGGGATGTGAGCCTGGAGACAGGCTGCAGCTGGAGCCCCGGTCACTGGGTTCCTTTAGGTGAGAAGCAGCGCACAGTGCACACATCACACACACGTTGTTATTTGCCCTGTGAGATCACCTGAAGGACCCAGCAGTGAGCTGGGTGAGGTTGTGTGTGCGGAGTGACTGCCGGTGTGGCTCCCGCACGCGCGTGCTGTGTATGCGTCACACTTGTGTCCATGTCTGTTCACATGCACTAGTGGGGCGTGTACATCTGTGTGTGCATGAGTGTGTGCAGGCATGGGTGTGCGTGTGGGCGCAGGACACGCATGAACATATGTGTGTGCATGCATGTATGTGTGAGTAGCTGTGTAATGCAAGTGGGTGACACGCGTGTACACGTGGGCCTGTGAACCCTGCACATGTGTGAGAAATGTGTACACATAGGACATGAGCGGCTTGCACATGTATGTGTGAGTGTGTGCACTCCGGGTGACCTCCGGGGCGGTGTGGGGACCGAGGGGACGCTGCTGTGTAGACCTGGTGTCTGAACTGGGCCGCAGGGGAGGGGCAGCAGCTCTCCCTGCTCTGGAAAGTTCTGGAAGGAAAGGCTGCAGCCAGGGGTGGGCCGGCCGTGTCGCGGTGCAGGGCCGCGCTGGGGAGGCGCGGGCGGCGGGCTCGGGTTCCCTGTGATTTTCCAGCCCCGCCGCTGTGGGGAGGCGAGCGTGTCTGAGCGCGGGCGTGTGGGAGGCTCGCGAGGAGCACCAGCAGCTCTTACGCCCACGTCCGGGGCTGGGGGAGCAAGGACCCAGTTGCGTAAGCTTGAGGGGGTGACGGCGGCTCGTGCCCCAGGGGATCCAGGTGGGTGCTGCCCGCCGGGTGGGTGCTGGGGGCCGCGGCTGTTTGTTCTTTCTCTGCTTTTCCCTCCTGGCCCTCGCCCAGCTCCAGAGGCGTCTCCTGGAGGCGGGGCTGGGGTGCTGCAGCCCCCATTTCCTGGGTTTTCTCGACAGTTTGCGGATGCACACATGGTCTGGGCCCCCTGGCCCCCTTCCTCAGGACGGAGCTGGGCCCCCTGGCCCGGCTGCTGGGACCCCAGCTCGCGGAGGGCGGTGCCTCTGAGTACACAGGAGGACCCGGAGCACCTGCTTGCTCTCAGCACCTGCCCTGCCCCGTTTGCCCTCCCTGTGGGGGTCCGCAGGGGTGGGGACCCGCTTGGGACTTGCAGAGGGCTGGGCGTGGCCTAGCGAGAAGCTTCCAGAGTTGGGCCGGGGCGGGAGTGGGCGTGGCTAGAGAGGGGAGGCCAGGCCCGAGCCCCAGGTTCTGTTGGCGGTGGGATCCCTGTGGGTTTGGCGCAGTCCTGGAGTAGGCCCAGGAGACAGGAGCAGCATGCCGGAGGCCTGTCCCCGCGGGTCTGGCCCCATGGACATGGCTGCTGCGTGCCGCAGGCTCCTCTTCCGTCCTGAGGAGCTGATTGATTGGTTTTGTATTGTTTGGGGGGTGGCAGGTTAGGGGCCACACTGACTGCTGGGGGCTGACTCCCGGCCCAGTGCTTGGGGCTGACTCCCGGCCCTGTGCTCGGGGCTGACTCCCGGCCGCGGCCCTGTGCTCGGGGCTGACTCCCGGCCCTGTGCTCGGGGCTGACTCCCGGCCCTGTGCTCGGGGCTGACTCCCGGCCCTGTGCTCGGGGCTGACTCCCGGCCCTGTGCTCGGGGCTGACTCCCGGCCCTGTGCTCGGGGCTGACTCCCGGCCCCGGCCCGGCCGCTCGGGGCTGACTCCGGCCCTGTGCTCGGGGCTGACTCCCGGCCCTGTGCTCGGGGGCTGACTCCCGCCCTGTGCTCGGGGCTGACTCCCGGCCCTGTGCTCGGGGCTGACTCCTGTGCTTGGGCTGACTCCCGGCTCTGTGCTCGGGGCTGACTCCCGGCCCTGTGCTGGGGGCTGACTCCCGGCTCTGTGCTCGGGGCTGACTCCTGGCCCCTGTGCTCGGGGCTGACTCCTGGTGGCCCCGCAGGGCCATATGTGTGTCTCAGGATTGAATCCAAGTTGGCTGCCCGCAGTGCAAGCGCTCTCCCTGCTGTGCTACTTACTGCTCGGGCCCTACAAACCCGTCTTTGCGTGTTGTGGGTTTGACACTCTTGTGGCGAAAGAGGGACCCTATCGTCAGGGGAAGGGGGAGCTGGGGAGCCCCGGGCAGCACCATTCCAGGGCTGGGTCACCTGGGAGCAGCGACCCGGAAGCAGCTTCTGGAAAGGAGCCGAGGGCAGGTTAAGGTGGATGAGGACCGGCCGGAGCTTCTGCGGCTGAGGAGTGTGGGCTGGGCCAGGGGCTGCGGAGTGCAGAGCGGGCTCCCGTCTGCAGAGACTACTTGGAGGACCAGTGAGTCAGCTGGGCAGCGTGGGGGGCATGGGGTGGGCTGGCTGCCGTGGGCTTGTCCATGGCGCGTGTCCCCGGCTGCCGGCCACGGCGTGTGTCCCTCTTCTCACTGCCCGTGTCTGACTCCGGCCTTGGGTCCCTCGTCTGCTTCCCACGGAGCTGCTAAATCACTCCATTTATTTAGCGTGAGTGTTTCTGAGAGCTCATTTTTATCTTGGTGAAAACCAAGTTTGCTCATGGGCACATAATGAAATTGCATAAATATACCCTTAGCTTGGAATCTAATTTATTTTTCCTGCTCATCATGGGGTAGAGGCCATTATGAAATGTATAACTTTTTTTTTTATTCTCCAGCGCTGGAGTTGAAAGGCTGGAACTTGGGCTCTTTTTGTTCTGACGATTTTGTCGTGATTCAGTTTGAAGCTGGTTAGAGTCGACCACCGCGAGCAGGGGGTCAGTGTGGCCGCGGCACTCATGTGGGGCGGGGAGCCGTGGCCAGGGAGCCCGACCAATGTGCAGCTGCGGCCAGGCCACGGGGCCAGGAGGTCTCTCGGCTCAGCCCTCTCGGAGCTGGACGGCTGGACCTTGGGTGGCCGCATCCCGCTAGTGTGCACTTGTCCAGCCCCACGTCACTCGCTGTCACGGGCCCAGGGGCCCCTGGGGTGTCTTTATCAGAGCCTGCAGTGCGGCTCCGGGGCCAGGGTGGGGGTGTCCTTTGACTGTGGGTGCTGGCTGGGGCTCAGGGGAGCTGACCCTGCCCAGCACATGCTGGGGGACCCTCCCCCTCCAGCCCCACCACCCCACTCCGTCTCCGTCTCATCTCCTGTCCCGCAACACCCCCAGACTCGGACCCCCCAGGAGAAAGGCCAGGTCACGCTGTCACCGCGGGGAGCCCGTTTCTGAGTGCACAGCCCGGTGTGGGGCACGCGGGTGTATGGGCGCATATATGTGGGGATGTACATGTGTGGGTGCATGCTTGTGTGGGGTCATGTGTGCGTGGTCACATCCCAGCATGTGTGTGCCCGTGTGTGCATGTGTGTGGTTTCATAAAGCACTTGTGTGTGTGTGTGTGTGTGTCTTGGCGCAAGCGCACTACGCTTGTGTCTCTGCGAGCATCTCGGGAGAAGGGCAGCACAGCCCAGTCTGACACTTCAGGGGGTGCCCGAGGAATCTGCAGGGAGTGACCGTCTCCCTCCCGGGGCCCTGCCAGATCCACTGTGAGAGGCGAGTTTCAGATGGAAGATGAGATTCCTGATCCAGAGAAACCCATGGGGACGTGTGTGGGTCCACGGGGCGTGTGTGGGTCCACGGGGCATGTGTGGGTCCATGGGGCATGTGTGGGTCCACGGGCGTGTGTGGGTCCATGGGGCTGTGTGGTCCATAGGGGGTGTGGGTCCATGGGGGCGTGTGTGGGTCCCACCGGGGCATGTGTGGGACCATGGGGGCGTGTGTGAGTCCACGGGGCGTGTGTGGGTCCACGGGGGCATGTGTGGGTCCATGGGGGCATGTGTGGGTCCACGGGGCATGTGTGGGTCCCATGGGGGCGTGTGTGGGTCCACGGGCGTGTGTGGGTCCACGGGGCGGGTGGGTCCATGGGGCGTGTGTGGGTCCACGGGGCGTGTGTGGGTCCACGGGCTGTGTGAGTCCAATGGGGTGTGTGTGAGTCCAATGGGGTGTGTGTGGTCCATGGGGGCATTTGTGAATCCACAGAGGCGTGTGTGGGTCCTTGGGCGGTGTGGGTTCATGGCGTGTGTGTGGGCCGTGGGAGCCTGTGGGGCCCATGGCTGAAGCCAGCGAAGGCTCCCGTGCTTCCCAGCCCGAGGTGCTAAAGCGGCGTGAGCCAGCACGCCGGGAGAGCGGCTCCCATCAGTCTGCCACGAAGCCTCTGCTGTGCGGCGCTGGCAGTGGGCGTCCTGGCGGCCGGCGGCGAGCAAGGCCAGTGCGCCCTGGGTGCCCTCAACCCGAGTCCACACACCTGTGTCCCAGGCGCTTCCATGTTGCCAGAGGTCGCGGCGGGGTAGGAGGTCAGGAGGGCAGAGAGTGGGTGAGGCACCTGCGTTGGGTGTGGCTGACCGGTTCCATCCCAGCACCTGGAGGCCCAGAGAACGTGCTGGGAGCAATCCGGAAGTGGGAGCCACGTGGCCCAGAAACGTGGATCTCTGGGGTCTGGGTCCGGCGTCCCGAAGGCTCAGCTGTTGAGTTTCCCTGATGACCCGAGGTCACAGGCCAGAGCTGGGGTCTGAGTGCTCCATGGAACACGGCCTGGGCCCACCGCCAGCACCCGATACCTGAGCCAGGCCCTGCTAGGGTGTTGGCCTGCGCCTGCGGCCCCCAGCCTGGGAGGTCCCAGAACCTTTGCGCTTCTGCGTGTCTCGCCCGGCCGGCTCCCAACAGGAGCCCTTGGGGGCTCCTGCCCTTCTTCTGCTGAGCGCCCCAATCGTCTTAACTCAGATTTCTTTCTTGGGTGGGTTGGATCACACCCAACGATGCTCAGGGGTTATTCCTGGCTCTTAGGAATCACTCCTGGTGGGGCTCAGGGACCATCTGGGATGTCGGGATTGAACCCGGATCGGCCGTGTGCAAGGCAAACGCCCCCCCCATGTGCTGTCGCTCCGACCCTTTACTTGAAATTCCCGCGGCCAGGTGAGCGGGTGTGGCAGTCCCGAGTGAGCGTCCTCCACCCTCCTGCAGCGCTCTCAGGGGGCAGCGGCGGGGGACTGGCCTGGGAGGGCCCCCCCCCCGCCCCACCTTGATGTCCAGGAGAGACGCTGTGCTGACCACGGCTGCCTGCGGGCTGAGCTCTGGCGCCTCTGGGGCACGAGGCTGTGGCGAGGCGAGGCCGGCCTGCCGAGGGACACGCAGACAGGAAGCGGCCTTGTTCCTTGCTGTCCTGAGGCCGCTGGAGTCAGCTGAGGCTCCGCCCCTGCCCGCAGGGCTTCCCACGGCTGTGCCCAGGGACCCTGCAGGGCCTGGCCGGCTCACCCTAGTGCTGGCTGGGTCCCAGACCCCTGGGGCCTGTGGGGCCAGAAGTGAGCTCAGAGCATCTAACCTGTCCTTGATGCCTGAACCCCGACACCCCGGGACCCCCCCCCAAGCACCATCGTGTCAGGCCAAGGGCGCTGCCTTGAGTTGGGGCCCCAGGGCCCTCCTGGCCTCCAGGCTTTTGCTCTGGGGACGCTCCCAGGCCCAGCCCCAGCCTCAGGCTCTCGGGGTGTGGGGCTGCCTAACCGGTGCTGCCCAGGGCACTGATGCAGACCTGTGGTGGGGGGCGAGGCGGAGTGCGGGGGCGACAGGGTGTGGGGCGACAGGGTGCGGGGGGCAAGGTGGGGGGGCTTCAGTGACCCCCAGCTGGAGTGCCGAGCTTGCAGCCTTAGCAGAGTTATTTCGGGTTACTGGGATTTTGCGTTATTTTTATTTTCTCCTTTTTGCATATGTGTAGTTTCTAAATTTTCCGCCATGAATATGTCTCACTGTGAAAGCAGGAAGGATCACAGCCGGGACCCTCCACGGCAGCCCCTGGGGCGTAGCCGGGACCCTCCACGGCAGCTCCTCAGGCACCTGCGCCCAGGCGGGTGGCTCTGAGCCCCGCCCCTGTGGTAGCATGTGGGCCCCTCCCTCTCTAGCTGGAGCTTCTGCTTCTTGCTGAGGTGGGGCCCTGCTGGGTGGACACAGCAGTGTCCTTTAGGGGTGTTTCTTCCTCCCGAGGGGACCCGTGCTCTGCTAGTCTCCCCAGAAGCTCACAGCTGTCCTCCCGGCAGCACTCTGGACTCTGTAGGTGCCTGGTGGGAGAAGCGTGGAGCAGTGGCTGACCGTGGCCTGGAGTGGCCCGGATTCTGGGCTGTGGTTTGGTGGCTGACCGTGGCCTGGTGTGGCCTGGATTCCAGGGTGCCAGGAGGCCCGAGGGTTCCAGCAGCGTGTCTGGGAGAGTGAGGCCGGCCGGGGTCGCGGCTGTCCCCCTGCAGTAGTCACGTGTCCCCACTTCTGTCACGTGGCTGCCGTCCCTGGCCAGGTCACACCCACATGGAGCCTCCTGCCCCAGGGCCCTGCTCGGGCCACCCCACACTGTGTCTCCGGCTCTGCCCTTGGTGCACCTGCAGTGGCCAGGCATGGTCCAGCCCGGACGTCCAGCCTGTCCTGCTTCACTGATGTGGTCTGGCCTCCTCTTCCTGGGGGCAGCAGCAGGTCAAGGCAGAGGGTGGTTTTGGGTGCCCTGGAGGGTCTCTGCAGAGGTGACCTGGGCACAGACACTGCTGCCCGTGGCCGTGGTCATCAGTGAGTGGCTGCTGTAGGTGGACAGGGAGGACGGGCTGTGGCACCTGTTTTCGGGGACACACCAGGTGGCAGGAAAGCCACAGCCGCCTCGTCTGGGGAGCTCGTGTTCGGGGAGTCTCAGCTTCTGCCGCCAGGAGGGGCTTTATTTTTAGCCCAGTGTGAAAGCAGGCGCGGGGCGGGCGCACGTGGGGGCGGGAGGCCCGGCTGGGGACGGGCTGGGACAGCGCAGAGCGACGGCCACACAGGGGGCCACACGGGCCTTTCAGGGGACCGCCCCCACAGGCAGGGGGTCGGGGGCCTCATCCCTTCGCCCGGCTGGGGCAGTGCTCCCCCAGAGCTGTGCTCCGCTCCACCGGCTCGCCAGGACCCGCCGGGCCCCTGGAGTAAAGGCTGGTTCCTGCAGCTGGGCGCAGCCCCCTGAGGAGGGGGAGGTGGCGGACCCTGAGAACAGGGGCTGGGTCTGAGGCGCGTGTCAGACCCGTGTGGGAGGAGCCGCCCGGCCCCCGTGTCCTGGTGCCCCAGGGATCTGGGGAGTGACCACCCGGGTGAGGGACTCAGCTGCTGCCCTCCCTGTGAGGGGCACGGGACCACCCGAGGCTGGAGGTGAAGCTGCGGCTTGGCTGTCCTGGGCGAGGGGCTGACCACTGGGGCCGCCTGTCCCTCAGGTGTCAGGGTGGCCTTGGGGCCGAACAGGGGCACCTGACCGGGGGGCTGGGAGGGGGCCGCAGGGAGCCCCCGGAGACTGCCTGCCTCAGAGGGAGCGTGCGAGCAGCCCCCCTTGGAGCTGGCACAGGGACGGCCCCTCGAGGGGACAGGCCACTCGGCTGCCCCAGTGGCCCAGCTAGGAGAGGGTGAGGGCGCGATGCGCATGGGTGGGCCCCGATGCCTGGGGTGGGGTGCCCGGATTCTGCCAGGCATCTCCAGGGAAGGCCAGAGTGAGCCCCAGAACCGCTCGCCCGGCCTGCCCCGCGCCCTCTGCCCCGCGCCCTCTGCCCCTCACCCTCTGCCCCTCACCCTCTGCTCCGCACCCTCTGCTCCGCACCCTCTGCCCCTCGCCCTCTGCCCCACGCCCTCTGCCCTACGCCCTCTGCCCCTCGCCCTGTCTCTCCTGGATGTTTCGGTCCGTGAGCCTCAGTTAATGGTTTTGATGCCGGCTGCCTCCCTGGGTGGAATGTTTGCAGCTGGGTTTATTTTAAATCGATCAAGAGCCAATTTGGTGCTGAAATATTTTAAAGAGTAAAAATAACAGGGTCCTCTCAGGCTGGCGAGGAAACTCTGCGACTTCCTAAAACAAACGCGGAGCAGCGGGCAGGACCCGCGGCCTCTCTCTGGCTCTCATGCAGGGTCCCCGGCTGGCTGGGGCTCACGGCTGCACTCCTGAGCCTGTCCCTCGCACCCCAGCCTGTGGCCTGCACCCAGGGTGGCCGCGTCCAGCACACAGAATATGAGTATATGTGTGTGTGCTCACAGCCGAGCCCGGCTCTGCGTCTCGGGACCGGGGGTTCTGCCTGCCCAGCTGGGGCCCACTCGGAGTATCGGGCTTTGGGCAGTGCCAGCCTCAGGCCAGCCTCAGAGCAGAGCCGAGCCCACATTCTCCTGAGGCTGCAGCTCATCCCGGGGGCACAAAGTTGGGCCACCGCGGGAAACCTGTGGGCAGGGAACCTGCCTGCCGGGACTCGGGCGCCCTGGACACGGGCTCACTGCCCACTGGGACTCGCAGCGCTGCCCAGAGGGCACTGTCCAAGCCTGGACTGAGCTACATCGCCCTTCCAGGGCCGACCTCAGTGCCGGGGTCTGACAGCGGCCGGGACCCAGGGCCCCACCCACACCCCATTGTTGGCAGAGCCTCAGCATGGCCCAGGGGAGGTGACCCCCTCCCCGTCCTGGGCCTTGAGGCCCTAGGGTGCAGGTTAACCCTTTGCTGCACGGCCCGGTGATGGTGTCTGGGAAGGGATGGAGGAGGGTCCCGGCTGTGCTCGCCTGGATCCCGCCGTCACCTGCTGCGCCTCTGGGCTCTCTCCTTCCGCTGTTCTCTGGCACTTGTGGGATAGTAGCGTTCGGCCGGCGGCTGGGAACCTGGGCAGCTGTGGGGTGCGGGCTCCTGGGGACGCCCATCTGCCGGGGCCTGTGTCCTGCCCGCAAAGCTCCTCCGGCTGCGAGTCTCCAGCTCATCTCGGAGCACGGGGTCCCGGTGGCCCGCCCCTCGGCCTCCCCACCCGGCACCTGGCTGGGGCTTCCCTGGGTCTGCCCCAGAGCAGCGAGACCCCATAATGTTTCTGTGGGTGGTGAGATCCCCAGAGCGTGGCCACGGCCCCCTCAGCTCCCCTCCCCAGTGTAGGCCGGATGCGGCGGGGGGCCCTGGGTGATCCTTCCTTGCAGCCCCTCTCCTGGGCCGTGAAGCTGTGGGACATTCTTCCCAGCTCCAGCCGCCTTTCCCCAGACGCCCCGGCGAGCGTCCACTCTGTGCCCCGCGTGTGACCGGATCCGATTCCTGATGGCCATTTCCCTGCCGGGTCGCCTGCCCAGGGCGCAGAGGAGGAGGAGGAGGGGAGGAGGAGGGGAGAAGGGGGAGGAAGGGAGGAGGGAGGGGGTAGGGGGAGGGAGGGGGAGAGGGAGAGAAGGGGGGGAGGAGGAGGGGGAGGAGCAGGGGGGGGAAGAGGGGGAGGGAGGGGAAGGGGAGGGGGAGGAGGGGGGGGGTCCCGCGCCCACAGCATCCTGTCACTGCCCCTTGCACACGGGGCGCCCTGGCACACCTCCATGCCCGAGTGGCCTGGTGGGGCACGGGCAATCTCAGGGCCCGGACAGGGCAGGTCGCGAGGCTCGGTGGTGCTGGCACCAGAGGTCACTGCCCTCCCTCGCCCACTGCAGGCCCCCAAACAGGCCCTGTGGGCGGCTACATCCCACATCTGCTGCGGCCTCCGACCATCACGGGCCGCACAGGACCAGGCCGGCTTCCCGCCGGAGGACACCTGTGCCCGGCCCCACGGCAGATGGCCTCACTGCACCCCCCCACACCTGAGACTCATGATCTCGCAGCCAGGGACGGCGGGTCCATCCCTGGCTGCCCCAGCCCCTGTCCGTGCCCGCCCCAGAACCTGGGTCCATCCGTGTCTCTCTGGAGTGTCCACGCCTGTCCCCGTGTCTCTCTGGAGCGAACCCACGTCTGTCCCCGTGTCTCTCTGGAGCGTCCACGTCTGTCCCCGTGTCTCTCTGGAGCGTCCACGCCTGTCCCCGTGTCTCTCTGGAGCCGACCCACGTCTGTCCCCGTGTCTCTCTGGAGCGCCCACGTCTGTCCCCGTGTCTCTCTGGAGCACCCACGTCTGTCCCCGTGTCTCTCTGGAGCGCCCACGCCTGTCCCCTCGTCTCTGGAGACACGCCCCGGTCTCCGGCACCGCCGCCCTGGAGCGCCCACGTCTGTCCCCGTGTCTCTGGAGGCGTCCACGTCTGTCCCCGTGTCTCTCTGGAGCGTCCACGTCTGTCCCCATGTCTCTCTGGGCGTCCACGTCTGTCCCCCGTGTCTCTGGAGCGCCCACGTCTGTCCCCGTGTCTCTGGGCGACCACGCCTGTCCCCGTGTCTCTCTGAGCGCCACGCTGCCCGGGCTCCGGAGCGCCCACGCCTGTCCCCGGGTCTCTCTGGAGCGCCCACGCCTGTCCCCGTGTCTCTGGAGTGTCCACGCCTGTCCCCGTGTCTCTCTGGAGCGACCACGTCCTGTCCCCGTGTCTCTCTGGGGCGTCCACGTCTGTCCCCGTGTCTCTCTGGGCGTCCCGGCCACGTCTGTCCCCGTGTCTCTCTGGAGCGTCCACGTCTGTCCCCGTGTCTCTCTGGGCGTCCCACATCTGTCCCGTGTCTCTCTGGGGTCCGCGTCTGTCCCCGTGTCTCTCTGGAGCGTCCACGTCTTCCCCCACCGGGCCCGTCTGTCCCGTGTTCTCTGGAGCATCCACGTCTGTCCCCTTGTCTGGTTCTTGGCACGTCTGTGGCGCATGTGGGGTTTGGGTGGGCACAAACAGGCCGGGTTGTGCTGTGCCCCGTGGCTGTCGTGGCTGATGGTGGCGCGCCGGGCGGGCCGGGAGACACGCGGCCGGACTCTGCTGGGCCTGGCCAGTACGTCCACGTCAGCAGCTGACCACAGGGCTCGTGCTTCGGTTTCAGCCGCTGCTGCTGCTCCTATGAGACACGCTGAGGTGGCTCCTCCCCACGGCCCCCACGGCCCCCACGCCCCCCCCCCACGGCCCCCGACCCCCCACGGCCCCCCCACGACCCCCACGGCCCCCCCCACAGCCCCCACGACCTCCATGACCCCCACAGCCCTCACAACCCCCACGGCCCCCATGGCCCCCACCATTGACTCCCACGGCCTCCACGACTCCCCACGGCCCCCGACCCCCAAGCCCCCACGGCCCCCCAGGCCCCACCACATTTGGCCCCCACGACCCCCCACGGCCCCCACGGCCCCCCACGGCCCCCACAGCCCCCCACCTCCATGACCCCCACAGCCCCCAACCCCACGACCCCCACGGCCCCCATGGCCCCCACAGCCCCCCCACCCTCTACGGCCCCCCCACGCCCCCCCACGCCCCCCCCGGCCCCCAGGCCCCACGACCCCCCCCACGGCCCCACCACGGCCTCCACGACCCCCCACGGCCCCCACAGCCCCACACACCCCACGGCCCCCACACGGCCCCACAACCCCCACGGCCCCCACGATTCCTGCGCCCACAGCCGCAGTTCGTGGCTCAGGTGTCTCAGGGTCTGGAGGTCCCCGACCTGGCCTGGTGCCACCCTTGGCTCTGCTCCCTCCCGTCAGGCCCCTGAGATCGCAGCAGGCGGGGCACACCCTCTGCCTGGGCCCACCCCGCCGCATCCTTCATGTCCACCCGCGGGCTGGCCCTCTGCCGTCCTCAGAGGAACAGGCCTGTGCCACTGCGAGGTCCTGTGTGTGTCCTGGGCTGCTCGGGAGCCAGGTGCAGGCAGGGGACCCTGCCAGGACGCCCCGGGGTCCCCGTCCACAGCTGGCTGAGGCCACTCACAGCCCTGGGCCTGGGGCTCCTCCAGGCGGGCCGAGAGGGGCTTTGGGCCGTGTCCCCCCGGGCTCAGGGTCACAGGCTCCCCCTTCCTCCCCAGTGTGCTTCCTCCGACCTTGGGGGAAAATTGCTTCCCAAATTACAGGCCTGCGCCGCCTCTAAACTGCGCCGACACATAAATTACATAAGGCCCTTCTCGGCGATGTAACACGGCACAATAGCACAGCAGCGAGGGCGCCGTATTATTACCGCACGCGCGGGGCGGCGGCGGGCGCCGAGCTGTGAGTCTCCAATTGTCACCGACTCCCACAGATGCCAGAATAATCAAACCCACATTATTTTGCGGGAACTGGGGCTCTTGTGGCGCAGGGAGCCCAGAGGGGGCGGCTCTTGGCGCTGCCTGTGGGAGGGAGGAGAGGCCCAGGGTCTGTCCGGCGGAGCCCCAGCCCCCATGCCTGCCTGCTGGGCTGTGAGCTCTGGGAAGGGACTGACCATGCTCCTTCCCTGGGCTCCGGCGTGCCCTCAGCGCGGGGTGGGAGAACTCAGGAGAGTGGAGAAGGTGGTTACGGCTCCATGGCGGCGCCACAGGGCCTGAACGTATGGGCGGGGGCTGGGTGTGACTGACTGGCAGCCCAGTTTCCTGGGGTTGCTGCTGGGTGCTGTGCTGGGTGCTGCTGGATGCTGTGCTGGGTGCTGATAGGTGCTGTGCTGGGTCCTGCTGGGTGCTGTGCTGGGTGCTATAGGTGCTGCTGGGTGCTTCTGGGTGTTATGCTGGGCGTCGCAGGGGCTTTGCTAGGTGCTGCTGAGTGCTGTGCTGTGTGCTGTGTTGGGTGCTGCTGGATGTTGCCGGGTGCTGTGCTGGGTGCTTTGGGTGCAGCAGGGAGACTCCATCACAGGTGAGGGCACCAGTGGTCCCACCTGGCCGCATCAGCTCACTCAGCATTTAGGGCATCACCGAGAGCCAACTTGGCCCCTCAGCTACGGGGCTGACCGACTGGTGTGGGATGACCCCGTGCCCCTGGAGTGGGGGGGCGCAGCTCCACAGCACCCCAGGCTGGGTCATCCACAGACAGCAGACACAAGGGCAGGCTGGGCACGTGTCCCCTCTGAGTCCCACCTGAGGCCGCCATTTGCATGAGGCTTGAAGGGTCCGGCGGGGGACAGGAGGAGCGTCCACGCGCTGTGGGGTGGGCGGGTGTGAGGCGGCCCCCCCCAGACAGTGCCTTGGGACAGTCACTGCGGCGGGACCGAGCCTGAGTGCGTCTGGTTGCAGTGCTCGGGGTCAGCGGATACCCGAGGACCCTCCCCGAGCCCACCCAGGCTGCCACCGGGGCCTCCCACCTGCCTGGGCCCCGCGTCCCTCCCTGTGGCCAGCCCAGACTGGCACCACTGCATGGCGTCCCCGCGCCTGGCATCTCCTGTCTGAAGGGCACCAAAGTAGGGGCCTTTATGAGACAGTCACAGAGGGGTGACCGGTCACGCCACAGCGTCTCGGAAGGCCGACGCACCCCACCCGTGAGCCTGGGAACTCTGCTGGCCCCGAGGTCTGCCGTGGGCCAGGGAGGGGCAGGACGGGGCACTGTGAGGGTCCCGGGCTGCTCCTGTCCTGTCTTTCCTTGCCCGGGGTCCACCCCTGCACGGTGCCTGTGGTTGTGGCTTTCACAAAAGGCGTTTCCTGGGGCCTGAGCGACAGTACAGCGGGGGTGTCGGCCAGTTCGATCCCCAGCACCTCGTGTGGTCCCCAAGTCACCCGGGGAGTAATTTCTGGGTGCAGAGGCAGGAGTGACCCCTGAGCATGGCTGGTGTGGAAAAACCCAGGGGAAGACACCCCCTAAACCAGCCACCAAGCTCGTGTCTTCTCTCCCCAGGCCACAGCCGCGTCCCTGAGGTCCGCCCGTTTCTGCCGCCGACACACAGCCCGGCTCTGACGGGGGCCACCAAGCCGCAGCGCCCGGCCCCAGCCAGGTAAGCCGCCTTGAGCGTCCCCGTGTCGGGGCAGAAGGGGGTCAGCAGCCAGCTCTCTGGGGCAGGAAGAACGGGAAGTGTCCGGCGCGGCCTGGGTCCACCGGCGGCCTTGCCCTGCCCCCTGTCCCTGCCCTGTGGTCTCCGGCCCCAGCAGTGACCCTGGGGCCCTGCCCGTGTCCCCTAACTCAGCTCTGCCCACGTGCGTGAGCCCCACAGGCTCAGAGCTGCCGCCGCCCTCCGTGACTGCCTGCACTGACCCGCGCCTGGCTGCGGCCTCTGGACCGGCGCCTCAGGCTTAAGCAGTGACTCGGGCCGGGAAGCACCAGCTGGGAGAGACGTGATCGGGCTGGGCCACCCCGGGGACGTCACAGCGGGTGGCGCAACTCAGAGCTGAGCAGACAGTGGGTGCTGGGGCCAGGCAGCCGGTGTCAGCAGGGAGGAAGTCGGGGCCAGCAGGCGTCTGGGGCCTCCCCTGGGGCCTTGTGCGCGCCGGGAGGGAGGGGCCGTGAGCCCCCGTTTGGGGGTGCTGGAGGCCAGGCTCGGGGCCGTGAGCCGGGGGTCAGCCTTAGGCGGACGAGCCCCAGGTAGATGGGAGACCGGCCCTGGACGTGGGGACGGTGGGACCCTTGGGGGCTGCTGCCGTGCCCTGGACGGGGAGAGTGAGAAACGGGGGGTGAAGTGTGTGTCGGGGGTGCTAGAGAGCGCCGCCGGACCCCTCCAGCGAGCAGGGGAGGCCCCCGACCATGAGCCCTCCGTGGGGGACGCCCACAGCAGACGGGACACTGTGAGCGGTCATTTCCCCAAACCAGACCCAGGTCAGAGGTCATAGGCCAGAGGTCTCCCTGAAGCCCCCAGCTGGTGGCAGCTCAGGGTTTGGGGCAGGATCCAGGGCCCGGGTTACTGTCTCCTGTGCCCACGTGCCACCCTCCCGCTGCCCCGGCACGCTCAGAGGAGGGGCGCTGCCCCACGGGGAGCTGAAATATGCGGCTTGTGCTGCGCCGCTGGGCACGTCGGGCTCCCGCTGGCTGGTCGGGGCTGGGCCCAGGGGCTGGCGGGCACCAGGGTGGCGAGGGAGGGCGACAGGGCCCAGACCCCAGCCGGGTGCACAGGGCGGGGTCAGAATCTCAGGATGCAGCTGTGGCGGCGTCTCGCGCGGGGGCTGAGCAGGTGGCAGCAGCTCCGGCGAGCCCTTGGGGGTCTGAGCCGCCTGCACGGTGGCAAGATCTGAGAGCAACGGCAGGCAGGGCGGGCTGGGGCTGTTGGCATGCGTGTGCGGGCATGATCTGAACACACATGTGCGGGCATGATCTGAACACGTGTGTGCGGGCATGATCTGAACCCCCAGGGCCCTCATTCCCCACCTCAGCCTCAGGGTGGGGACAGCCCACTCCCGCTCTCGCTTCCGGGCCCCAGAGGCTGATTCTGCTCCACAGCGGGGGGCGGCCCTGTCTGAGCAGCGAGGCTCTGGGCCTCCATCAGGAACCGTGGCCATGGGTCAGCCGCCGGGTGCAGCCTGCCCCTCTCTCCAGCATTCACGGGCAGCCTAGGGAGGGCCGGAAGGGGGCCGGCCGGCTGCAGGGACCCCACCTTGGGTGTCCGCGGGAGGGGCTACGTCCTGGGGGCGGGCGTGGAGGCGGGTCCTGGACGTGTCCTCAGGTCAGTGAGGGCTCGCTCAGGGGCATGGTGGGGTGACCCCCCCGCCTGCTGCGCCCACCCTCAGGACGGCCTTGCCGGCAGGGTCTCAGGGCTGGACACGTGTGGGCAGACCCCAGCCATGTCAGGGCCCAGGGCTGGGGGTCCCGGGGAAGCGACCCGACCCTTTCCCGCCACAGGGGGCACCCTCGAGCGCGGCCGCTCCCAGGCGGGCAGGGAAAGTTCTGGATCCTGCTGGGGTCTGGGGGCCGCTGCTGCTGGTTCCCTGCTGGGGTCTGGGGGCTGCGGCTACTGGTTCCCGGGAGGCTTGGCTGAGTGGGCGCCCGGCAGGAGCCCCCAGCCAGGGGGGCAGAGCCCGCAGTTCATGCCCCGGGGCTGCCCCTTTGGGGAGGGTCCCTGCGCGTGCGGGCGAGGCTGCGTGCGGGCCAGGGTCGGCTGGGGGTCCCCGCGAGAGGCCGCTGCCGCCGGCCCCTCTTGCCGGCAATCAGTGTCTCCGCGCAGGAGCAGCTGTTCCGCTGCCCGGGGCGGGGCGCCCGCCCACGCGGCCATCTGCGTCCAGCAGGGCCGGAGCCAGCGCCCGGCCCGCAGCCCCGGCCTTGGCTGCGGGATCCTGTTTCTGGAGAGAAGAAAAATAATAATAAAGATGTTGTCAGGTTACAAATAGTGCGGCTCAGCCTATGGGTCAGCCTCGACTCCGCCGGAACAGTCAGGGAGGGAGTCGGTGGAGGGGGGGGGGGGGGGGCCGGTGCTGGAGGCCGAGTGTGGGTCCCTCATGTGCTTCGGAGGCTGGACAGGGCGAGAGGCAGCTAGGCGAGAGGTCTGCAGAGTCCAGGGTCTGCTCCAGGCTGGCCTTTGGGCTCCGGAGTGACCCTCGTAGCGGCTGGTCCCTCCGAGGCTGTGGGAGGCCGGGCTGAGCCTTCCCCAGGAGCGGACAAGCATCTGCGGAGGGTCTTTGTTTCTTCTCAAACAGTTTGTTTCCCTGTTAGCAGACCCCGCCCCACGCAGCTGGTGCCTCCTGGCCCGCCTGGCCACCGGCTGCGGCCTGACAACTACCTGCTCTGCTACAGACGGACGCTGCTGCCCCTGCTCCCGGCAGGCCCGTCCACGACCCTTCCCCAACGCCCCCAGGCCTGCAGCGGCAGCTCGGGGTCCTAGGGTCGGGTCTGTGGGGGCTCGGGGACCAAGGGGCCTGGAGGGGCCAGCCTGAGCCTTCCCCGCGCGCCACCGGACGCGCCACCCGGACGTGCCACCCGGATGCGCTCCTGACTTTCTAGCTCATGACGGGGGCCGCAGGAATGGCTGAGCCCAGAGCCCACCAGGGCCCGCTTGAGACAGCCGCTGTGAGCATCCCCCCACGGCACAGGCACGGCCGGGAGTGAGGGGGCTGCAGAGGGTGGGCGGGCCCCCCAGTCACAGGACATTGAGCACGGGCCCGCTCCCCAGGGCTGGGCCCAAGTGTCCAAGTGTCAGAATTCAGGTGTCCGAGTCCAGCTGGCTGGGGTCCGGGTTCCCGGGGCAGGTGTGTGAGGCCACCTCAGGTGCGGGAGGTGTCCTGCAGGGGGCTGCTGGCCAGTGTCTGCCGGGGGAGAGGCGCTGAGGCCTCCGTGGCGAGCTGCCCCCGCGGCTTGTGCAGGGCTCGTTCTGGGCCGGGCCTCCTGTCCCGTGCCAGGCGCTTCGTCTCGGGGCTGGGTCCCAGAGTCTCCGCTCGGGGGCCCGCTCTGAGTCTGGCCCTTCTGCTGCTCTGGTGGGCTTGGCGCGGGTGACACTTGGGCCTCCTGGGTGGGCTGCAGCCGGTTCAGGTTTCGGCCTGACGCCGCTCGCCGGGCCCACCCTCACGCAGGGTCGAGTCTGGGGATGGCCGCGGGGCGCCGTGTAACGTGGGCGCAGATGTGGGGAGGACGGGGGCTTGGCACTGCGGCGCCCTCCAGCCCGGCTCAGGTCTTTCCCTGGCACTGCCAGCCCGGCGCCTCTGGGCCCACCCGGCCCTGCTGAGTGTATCCTGCTGTTGGTGCTGACCCTCCCCCGGGCAGGGCGGGGCCGAGACGGAAACTCCTCCGGGGCTCTGGCCTTCCTTCTGGGGGCTCCCCTTCAGAGCTGTCTCGTGAGGCTCCGGGCTGACCCGCGCGAGCAGTCGGGGACTCGTGCACACAGACGCGGGTGCCTGCGGGGCTCAGGGACTTCCAGCCTGCGCCCGTCGCTTCTCGGGGCTCCCTGGCCCCCAAATTGCTGTGGGCACCCCCGCCCAGAGGGACGAGACAGCCGTGATTAATTAATCAGCCTAATGGGATTAATTAACTGTCGCTGGCCGGGTAATGGCGGACCACGGCTCAGCTGTGTGTGTGTGTGTAGTGTGTGCGTGTGTGAGCTAGTGTGCCTGTGTGTGTTCCTGTGTCTGTGCTTGTGTGTGTGAGCTGGTGTGCCTGTGTGCGTGTGTGCGGCGTGTGCATGTGTGTGTGCGTGTGCTCGGCTGTGTGTGTGCGTGTGTGTATGTGCTCGGCTGTGTGTGTGCGTGTGTGCGTGCGTGTGTGTTCGTGTGTGTGTGCAGGTGTGCGTGTGCTCGGCTGTGTGTGTGCGTGCGTGCGTGTGTGTGTGCGTGTGTGAGCTACTGTGCCTGTGTGTGCTTGTGTGTGTGAGCTGGTGTGCCTGTGTGTGTGCTTGTGTGTGTGAGCTGGTGTGCCTGTGTGTACGTGTGTGTGCGTGTGTGCATGTGTGTGCGTGTGTGTACGTGTGCTCGGCTGTGTGTGTGCGTGTGTGCATGTGTGCCCAGCACCAGGCCCTCAATGCCCCCTCAGGCTGGGCCTGACAGTGGCCGACGGACACACCCTTTGCTGACCCGCCTCCGTCCCTGTCATTCCTCATCCCAGCCGAGGCCAGGGGCTGTCCAGGGACCGGGCCCTGCTGTCCTCTGCACGCTGCGCCCTCCTGAGGCCCGGAAGAAGGGGCGAGCCCGGCTCCCCTCTGGGCCTGGCGCCCCCGCAGCAGCCCTGGGCACTGGGCTCTCTGCCTGGCCCCGGCCTGCTAGGGGAGCAGCAGGGACGGGAGAACCCCCAGAGGGGAGGGAAGGAAGCCGGCTGGGGAGGGTCAAGGGCTCGGTGGCAGCTGTGAGCGTGTCCTTGGGCGGGACGGGAGGGCAGGAACCTGCTCGGGGTCTCCGAGACCGTTTCTGCCGGATTCAGACCTGGGCAGAACAGAGAGTGCAGGAGAGGCTGGGGTGGGCCTGGGCAGGCTGGGGGGTCTCTGCTTCCTGCTGCTCCCGGGCGCTCAGGAGAGGCTCTTGGCAGACCCCTGGGCAGAGCCGGGCCTGAGGGTGCTGCTATGGGCTGGGGTCCCCAAGCGGTCCCCACAGCGGCTGTGCTCAGGGGACCAGTCAGACGCACACTGGCGGCGGGATGGAGGCTGCCTCGCGGCCTCTCCTGCCCCCTGAGCGTAAAGGGGTCTTCATAAGCCGGTGGTGGCGGAGGCCAGGGGGTCCCAGGTGCGGCTGCGGGGCGGGGGTGGGGCCGGCGGCTGTTTTCCGTCTCCATGGCGACAGACTTTGCTTGCAGGCCGCTCAGCTCTGACTGAGCAGCCGCCGATTCATACTTTGTTTCCAAGGGCTGTGGCCCGGGCCGGGCATGGTCTGGGGGTGCTGAGAGGCCTCAGCCTCGTGGGTGGACAGTGGTGGACAGTGGTGGGGGCTGCCCTGCCGAGGGCCTTCTCCTCACCCGGCCCCTCCGTGCCCACGTGCCAGCTCCCCAGAGCCCGGCCACCTGTCTAAGGCAGCCCAGGGGCGCAGTGCCAGCCGGAGCACAGCAGGGGGAGGCCGGCAGGACCACACGCCCAGATGGCAGCGCAGCGCTGGTGGCCGCAGGCCAGGCCGGGGCAGGTGGGGGCGCGCGAGGTGCCAGGTCCCTGGCTGGGGCCGCGGGCACTGCCTCCTGCCCAGGCCGACCCAGGAGAGAGGGGCACGTCCCCGCTCTGTCAGCCCTAGCCCCTGCGGGCACCCAGACCGCCTCCCCGGGGCACGGCTCGCCCTGAGCCCGCAGCCTCGCCGAGGACTGCGCGAGTCACACGGTGACCCAGGACTGAGGGCCCGTCCAGGGGTTCCCGCACTGCCCCGACGGTGAGGGCGTCTTCGGGGTGGCCATAGGAACACGGGGCAGATCTGAGCAGCCACGGAGGGGGAGGCCCTGGCCAGCCCCGCCTGCTCAGACCCTTGTTGGACTGACCTGGTCAAGGCCCGCGGGCTCTGGGTCCTCACGGGCACCAGCTGCTTTTGTTCCTCCTGGGCCGGTGTGCCCTGGGTCACTGCCGGGAGTCCATACTCTTGTCTCGTCTGGGACAGACCGAGCGTGTGGACTGCGACGCCCCGTCCCCAGCAGGGGCTGCGGAGCCGACAGGGCCGTCTGGGCTCGAATGGGAGTCCCGGTGCTGGCGCCTGCTGCCGGGACTTTGCTTGGGGTTGGGGAGGTCTGGGCCCATCAGAGACCCCACATGCGGGGGTGACCCTAGCCTCCAGCCCCCCCCCACAGCTCCTCTCGGCCCCTCCCGGTGCCCACGGTCAGCACTGCGCGTGAGTCCAGTGAACTTTACAGAGCCCTTCGGGGTCTGTCTTGAGGCCACTGACGCCCCTCCTGGACCCCCCACCATCATGAGGCGCCTCAGTTTAGGGGCAGCCTGGCAGCCTTGCTACAGTAACGGCCCTCGCCACCAGGTGGCGCCAGCGAACACAGAAAGGGCCCCCGCGGTGGGTGCAGCCCCCACCCCCACCCAGGCTCCTTCCAGAGCAAGTCTCGCCTCCTTGGGGAAGATGGGCCGCTCTGGAGCTGGGTGGTCTCCCAGGAAGCTCCCCTGCACAGGTTTGGGCTGAGGGTAGCAGGAGGAGCTTGGGGGTGCCCCGTCTGGTGCTGTCCTGGGGGCTGCGGGGCTTTTGTCTCCAGGTGGGTGAGCCGGGGTTGGAGGCGAAGTAGACTCACTTCTTCCCTGAAACCCCCGGGGCTCAAGCGTCCTCATGGCGCTGGTGCCGCAGCCAGGAAGGGCCGCAGCTGAGGCTCCGTGGCCAGCTGCACCCCCAGAACCACGGGGCTCTGGGGCTCGTGGGCGACTGGCCGGCTAGGGGGTGTCTGGCCACACCGGACTGGGCCAGTTCCTGGCGTCCACACAGGAGGAAAGCAGTCCTGACTGGCCGCTCTCGGCCCTCAAATGCCCCAGGAGCTCCTCAGGACGCCCCATTCCTGGTCCTCAAACAAGGTGCGAGGCTGAGGGGGAGTCGCCGCGGTGGACCGGCTCGACTCTGGAACCGGCTTCCAAGAGCCTCCGGTCCAGGGGCGTGTCATGCCAGTGACGGCCACCAGGTGGCAGCACATGCCTCGTGTTTAACTGCCCGCCGCAGGGCCGCTCCGACTGAAAGGAGGGGAGCAGGGGGGCCGGAGCGATAGCCCAGCGGGGAGGGCGTTTGCCTTGCACGCGGCCGACCTGGGTTCGATCCCCGGCATCCCATAGGGTCCCCGAGCACCGCCAGGAGTAATTCCTGAGTGCAGAACCAAAAAAAAAAAAAAAAAAAAAAGGAGGGGGCTGCCACGGCCTTCTGTCCATGAAGAAACTGGGGACCCCGAAGGAGGGGTCACCCAGGCACGCCGCACTCTCCCCTGGAGCTCACTCTTGTACACATGCACAGCACACGGGTGTGCACCACACAGCACAGGGCACACGAGTGTGCAGGCATGAGGCAGCTGTGGCCTCTGGCCTTACCGCAGTGCGTGGACAGGCCACACCCTGAGGAAGAGAAGTGCGGCAGCCCGGTGTCAGCCCCCGGCCGGCCCCTGGCCCCCGACCGCCCGCCCGGCCTGGCCCGACCCTCCGTTCATTAAGGGCTTTGGTCCTGACCGTCTGCGTGCACAGCGCAGGTCTGTGCGGGGCCCTGGGCTCACGGTGGCGCGGGCGTGGGGAGTGAGTGACCAGAGCCCACTCGTCCCAGACACCCCCAGGCGCTGCGTCTGCTCTGGGCTGGCGTGGGGCATCCCCACAGGGAGACCGCCGCTGGGGCCCCGTGCTCGTGAAAGGACCCCAGCCGGGGAGCGCGGGGCGAGGCTGGGGGAAAGTGACCTGGAGCACCCAGCAAAGCGCAGGTGAGCGGCTGGGGCAGGAGCTGAAAGCGCGGACACACGCGCCTACGCAGGCGCTTACACACATACACGTGCACGCTCACATGCTTACACTCTCAGGCACCTGCACGTGTACACACAGACTCTTCATGCTCACACCTGCTTAGCCTCGCACACTTACACACATACACGCGTGCACGCTCACATGCTTACACTCTCAGGCACCTGTACGTGTACACACAGACTCTTCATGCTCACACCTGCTTAGCCTCGCACACTTACACACATACACACGTGCACGCTCACATGCTTACACTCTCAGGCACCTGCACCCCACACATACTCACACTTAGACTCTTCATGCTCACACCTGCTTAGCCTCGCACACTTACACACATGTTTACACACGCTTCCACATACAGAGACACATTTATACACACATGCTCTGGCACAGCCCCTCGTGTTCATACACATTGGTCACACACACGTACCTACACACATTCATACCACACAGTCTTACATCACACACATTCACACACAACACACGCTCACACACTCAAACACAGCGCCCTTACACACTCACATGTTTTGCACACTCGGAACCTTTTGCACACTCAGCCCGGCCCACTGTGCCCTCGTCCTCGTGTGGCACACGCGGCCCAGGCCCAGGTGGGCATCGGACCCCGCCTCCTTGCCGGAAGGAGCTGCCGCTTCCTGCCCGAGACAGGCCCTGAAGAGATGCCCCGGCTGGGCAGGAGGGCAGGGCTGGGCTCCATAAGGGGCGCTGTCCCGGGCACCCGGCCTCCAGCCACTCGCCAGGCGTGCAGACGGACGGACAGATGGACGGATGCCCTCGGGTCTGAGAATTATGTAGGGTCAGAGCCGGTGCGGGGGGGCTCTGTCCTGCTGGGACATCTCGGGTCAGTGCCCGGTGTCCCCCCACTGCCGCTGCACTCACCCCCTCCCGACGTCCCCGTCTCTTGCTGGGAGCCCTATGGGAAGGCTCAGCCCTGGCATGGGGACACGGGTGGCCAGGGGGCGGTCAGGGTACGGGTGGGGGGTACACAGGGTGGCGGGAGGCAGTCAGGGTACGGGTGGGGGGACAGGGTGGCCGGGGCGGTCAGGGTGCGGGCGGGGACACAGGGGGCGGGGCGGTCAGGGTACGGGTGGGGGACACAGGTGGCGGTCAGGTGCGGTGGGGGACACAGGGTGGCGGGGCAGTCAGGGTGCGGGCGGGGACAGGGGGCGGAGGCAGTCGGGGCGGGGGGACCAGGGCGGGGCGGTCAGGCGGGCGGGGGACACAGGGTGCGGGCGGTCAGGGTGCGGGCGGGGACACAGGGTGGCCGGAGGCAGTCAGGGTGCGGGTGGGGGGACACAGGGTGGCCGGAGGCAGTCAGGGAAGCGGGCGGGGACACAGGGTGGCCGGGAGGCAGTCAGGGTGCGGGCGGGGGGACACAGGGTGGCCGGGGCGGTCAGGGTGCGGGCCGGGGACACAGGGTGGCGGGGGCGGTCAGGGTGCGGGCGGGGACACAGGGTGGCTGGCCCACCTCCTGGTCCATAAAGTGCACCCTGAAGAAGATAATTGGAAATCAAAGAAGACTTTGTTAATTTGGTTAGCGTGTGGCGGCTGAATTGTTCTTCATCAAAAGAGATTTAATTTTGACACGCAATTAAACCCTTCGGCTCTGGAGCTGTGGGCACGGCTTGGCAGCTCGGAGGGAGGTGCAGGGAGGGTGTGGGCACTGGATTGCCGTGGGGGGGAGCCACGGGGGCCGGGAGGAGGAGGGGCAGCCGGCGACGCGGCCTGGAGAGCAAGGCCGGACCTTCCCCACGATGATGCTTTTGTTTCCCTGGGGTCTGGGGTCCACAGCTGCCCCGAGAGCTCCGTCGGGCGCTGCCGTCGCAGTCAGCTCACTCCTGGTGGGGCTTGGGACCCGGAGGGGCCGTCCTCCTGCTGCCCGCCTCGTCTCGCTCCACCCCTGCCCTGCGATTCTGAGCCCCCACCGCCCCCGGCCCGGGGTGGGGCGGGGGTTTGGTCACGTGGGATCGGGCCAGCGTCCTGGTGGCAGGATCAGGACGAATGTCTTAGAGCAGAGTCTGGGCCCCGCTGGGGCAGGGACGGGCAGGCTGAGGTCGTGGCAGAGCCCGCGGCCAGCCTCCCAGAGTGCAGCTCGCCCGCATTGACCTGGGGGAAGGAGATCACGGCTGCAACCAGTCAGATAAACCTACCGGGAGCCTGCGGCCCAGCGGCGGTGGGCGGAGCCATGCCTGGGTGGGCGGGGCCACACATGTGGGTGGGCGGAGTCAAGGCTGCATGTGTCCTACTTAGTTGGACAGGGTCACGTGTGGGGGGAGTCACACATGTTGCGTGGGTGTCTTCATATGTGGGTGGGCGGGCATCATGAGTGCAGGATTGGGGCTCAGTTAGTTAGAGGGGTTTGGTGGGTGAGGCTGGGCCCTTTGGGATCCCAAGGACCAGGCCTAGTGGTGGCCAGGAGTGTGGGGACACAGGCGTCGTGTGTGCCTGCGGCGTTGTCATGTGGGGCGTGTGGGTACATGAGCGCGTGTGTGGAGTGTGGGTACATGAGCATGTGTGTGTGGAGTGGGTACATGAGCGTGTGTGTGTGGAGGTGTGGTACAGGAGCTTGTGTGTGGAGTGTGCGTACATGAGAGTGTGTGGAGTGTGGGTACATGAGCGTGTGTGTGGTGTGGGTACAGGAGTCGTGTGTGGAGTGTGGGTACATGAGCGTGTGTGTGGAGGTGGGTACATGAGCGTGGGTGGAGTGTGGGTACAGGAGTGTGTGTGGAGTGGGTACATGGGCGTGTGTGTGGAGTGTGGGTACATGAGCGTGTTGTGTGGAATGTGGGTACATGGGCGTGTGTGTGGAGTGTGGGTACATGAGCGTGTGTGTGGAGTGTGGGTACATGAGCCTGTGTGTGGAGTGTGGGTACATGAGCGTGTGTGTGGAGTGTGGTACATGAGCCTGTGTGTGGAGTGTGGGTACATGAGCCTGTGTGTGAGGTGTGGGTACATGAGCATGTGTGTGTGGAGTGTGGGTACAGGAGCGTGTGTGTGGAGTGTGGGTACATGAGCGTGTGTGTGGGGGTGGGTACATGAGCGTGTGTGTGGAGTGGGTACATGGCGTGAGTGTGGAGTGTGGGTACATGAGCTGTGTGTGTGGAGTGTGGGTACATGGGTGTGTGTGTGATGGGTGGGTACATGAGCGTGTGTGTGTGGAGTGTGGGTACAGGAGCGTGTGTGTGGAGTGTGGGCACATGAGCGTGTGTGTGGAGTGTGGGCACATGAGCGTGTGTGTGGAGGTGTGGGTACATGAGCGTGTGTGTGGAGTGTGGCACATGAGCGTGTGTGTGGAGTGTGGGCACATGAGGTGTGTTGTGTGGAGTGTGGTTAAAGGAGCGTGTGTGTGGAGTGTGGGTACAGGAGCGTGTTGTGTGGAGTGTGGGTACATGAGCGTGTGTGTGGAGTGTGTGGTACAGGAGCGTGTGTGTGGAGTGTGGGTAAATGAGCGTGTGTGGAGTGTGGTACAGGAGCGTGTGTGGAGTGTGGGTACATGAGCGTGTGTTTGGAGTGTGGGTACATTGGCGTGTGTGTGGAGTGTGGGTACATTGGCGTGTGTGGAGTGTGGGTACATGGGCGTGTGTGTGGAGTGTGGATACAGGAGCGTGTGTGTGGAGTGTGGGTACATGAGCGTGTGTTTGGAGTGTGGGTACAGGAGGCGTGTGTGTGGAGTGGGTACATGAGCGTGTGTGTGGAGTGTGGGTACATGGCGTGTGTGTGGAGTGTGGGTACATGGGCGTGTGTTTGGAGTGTAGGTACATTGGCGTGTGTGTGGAGTGTGGGCACATGAGCGTGTGTCTGGAGTGTGGGTACATGGGCGGTGTGTGTGGAATGTGGGTACAGGAGCGTGTTGTGTGGAGTGTGGGTACATGAGCGTGTGTGTGTAGATGTGGTTACAGGAGCATGTGTGTGGAGTGTGGGTACATGAGTTTGTGTTTGGAGTGTGGGTACATGAGCGTGTGTGTGGAGTGTGGGTACATGAGCGTGTGTGTAGAGTGTGGGTACTTGAGCGTGTGTGTGGAGTGTGGGTACTTGAGCGTGTGTGTGGAGTGTGGGTACATGAGTGTTTGTGTGGAGTGTGGGTAAAGGCGTGTGTGTGGAGTGTGGGTACATGAGTTTGTGTGTGGAGTGTGGATACATGAGCGTGTGTGTGGAGTGTGGGTATATGAGTTTGTGTGTAGTGTGGGTACATGAGCGTGTGTGTGGAGTGTGAGTACATGAGTGTGTGTGTGGAGTGTGGGTACATGAGTGTGTGTGTGGAATGTGGGTACATGGCGTGTTGTGTGGAGTGTGGGTACATGAGTGTGTGTGTGGAGTGTGGGTACATGAGGCGTGTGTGTGGAGTGTGGGTACATGAGCGTGTGTGTGGAGTGTGGGTACATGAGCATGTGTGTGGAGTGTGGGTACATGAGCGTGTGTGTGGAGTGTGGGTACATGGGCGTGTGTGTGGAGTGTAGGTACAGGAGGCGTGTTGTGTGGAGTGTGGGTAATGAGCGTGTGTGTGTGGAGTGTGGTACATGAGCGTGTGTGTGGAGTGTGGCTACATGGGCGGTGTGTGGAGTGTGGGTACAGATGCGTGTGTGTTGAGTGTGGGCACATGAGCGTGTGTGTGGAGTGTGGGTACATGGCGTGTGTGTGGAGTGTGGGTACATGGGCGTGTGTGTGGAGTGTGGGTACATGAGCGTGTGTGTGGAGTGTGGGTACATGGGCGTGTGTGTGGAGTGTGGGTACATGAGCGTGTGTGTGGAGTGTGGGTACATGGGCGGTGTGTGTGGAGTGTGGGTACATGGGTGTGTGTGTGGAGGGTGTGGGTACAGAGCGTGTGTGTTGAGTGTGGGTACATGAGTGTGTGTGTGGAGTGTGGGTACATGAGCGTGTGTGTGGAGGTGTGGTACATGAGCGTGTGTGTGGAGTGTGGTACATGAGCTGTGTGGAGTGTGTGGTACATGGCGTGTGTGTGGAGTGTGGGTACATGGGCATGTGTGTGGAGTGTGGGTACAGGAGCGTGTTGTGTGGAGTGTGGGTATATGAGCGTGTGTGTGGAGTGTGGGTACATGAGCGTGTGTGCGGAGTGTGGGTACATGAGCGTGTGGGTGTGGGCACATGGCGTGTGTGTAGTACAGGAGCGTTGTGTGGAGTGTGGGCATGACCGTGAGTGAGGTGTGGTACAGGAGCGTGTGTGTGGAGTGTGGGTACATGAGCGTGTGTGTGGAGTGTGGGTACAGGAGCGTGTTGTGTGGAGTGTGGGTACATGAGCGTGTGTGTGGAGTGGGTACAGGGCGTGTTGTGTGGAGTGTGGGTACATGAGCGTGTGTGTGGAGTGTGGTACAGGAGCGTGTGTGTGGAGTGTGGCTACATGGCGTGTGTGGAGTGTGGGTACATGATGCGTGTGTGTGGAGTGTGGGCACATGAGCGTGTGTGTGGAGTGTGGTACATGAGCGTGTGTGTGGAGTGTGGGTACATGGGCGTGTGTGTGGAGTGTGGGTACATGAGCATGTGTG